>AP025059.1:7858894-8088002 GCA_036186865.1 Eustoma russellianum | reverse complement strand
GAAAAAATGTTGGAACAGTTTAAGTCTGGAACCAATATGTTAGATACTTTAATTTCGTCACTAAAATATGGAAATGATAAAAAGGGGTTAGGCTATATAGAAGAAAATGACAAGTTAGACAAAAAGACTAATTTTATATCATCTAAGTCTAAATTGCCATATAGTACAACTAAGTCAAATGTACATATTTTGCCTACTCCTTCCTCTACTCATTCTAAGGTAAAAATACAACATGCACCTCCAAAAGCTTCAAGGCAAAAACTTTTCATCTAGATCACATAAAAATTATGCATATATGTATAAAAATGTATCTAAGCAAAATCAAATGCATCCAACTTATTATAATACATATAAACCTAAATATAGGCAACATACATATCCTCCTTATAAGACTTATAGGAATTCACATACATCATATGATTATACATACATGGCGCCATTCAAGAAACAAAATCATATGCCTCATACTCATTATCATAGTTGGCCAAAATATGATGCATATAAACCAAGATATAACATGTATGACAATGTAACATCTTTTAAATGGAATCGTCAAATACATGTTAATCCTCTTTATTCAACTTATGAAAAAGCCGAATATGTACCCAAAAGGTACATCCAAGTTTGGATACCCAAAGGGTATATAAACAAGGATGGAACCTCTAACATTCAAGGACCCAAGTAAAGGGTACCTAAAACTTTGTCTCCATTGTAGGAAAATTGTAAAGAGTACAAGAAGGAGGCAAAGTAAAAGAATCTAAAAACCAAGTGGTTTTTAGATAGCGGGTGTTCAAGGCACATGACGGGCAACCCCAAACTATTCACCGAACTGGAACAAATCGATAATGGAGGAAAGGTGACATTCAGTGACAACAACTAAGGCAAGGTTATTGGAAAAGGAACAATTGGGGACCCTAACACATTTCAAATACGAAATGTGTTGTTAGTAAGCAATCTTTCTTACAATTTATTAAGTATTTCGCAACTTATAGATTCTGGTTATCATGTGTCTTTTCTTCCTAATTGTTGTGATATAATAAATGAAAAAGGAGAAATTGTACTAAAAGGAAATAGGGATGGTAACATTTACACACTATCACTAAATAACATATTAAATGCTAGGATTAAGTGTTTAGTATCACATGACTTAGATGTGAACTTATGGCATAGACGACTAGGCCATATAGGAGTTTCAACCATAGAAAGATTATCTAAGAAGAATCTAATTAGAGGAATGCCTAAGTTAGACTTACATAATTTTCAATTATGTGAAACATGTATTAAAGGAAAACATATAAAAGAGACAATGAAATCAAAACATGAAGTGAGTTTTAGTCATGTACTAGAACTGCTTCACTTAGACTTATTTGGTCCAAGTAGGACAAGAATTCTAGGTGGACACTACTATGTGTGTGTCATAGTAGATGATTACTCACGATACACATGGACATTGTTCTTAACACACAAAGACGATGCTCCATTGGTAATCGAAAATCTTATTAAGCAACTTGAAAATCTTTATGAAGAAAATGTTAAAAGAATTAGAAGTGATAGAGGTGGAGAATTTAAAAACAAAGATATAATTAAGTTTTGTGAATTACATGGAATAAAACATGAATTCTCACCACCAAGAACACCACAACTCAATGGAGTTGTTGAACGTAAAAATAGAACGATTCAAGAAGTTGCTAGGACAATGCTGTGTGAAAATAAATTACCTAAATATTTATGGGCTGAAGCTGTTAGTTGTGCATGCTATATTATAAATACGCTCACTATTAAAAGGAATTAAATAAAACGCCTTATGAATTGCTAAACAATAGACAACCTAAGATAGATTATCTTAAAGTATTTGGATGTAAATGTTTTGTGCTGAACACTAAGGATAATCTAGATAAATTTGAACAAAAGTCTATTGAATGCATATTTGTTGGGTATTCAACTAACTCAAGAGCATATAGGTGTTATAATCCTGCATCTAGAAAAATAATTGAATCCATACATGTGAAATTCAATGAAAATGCATGCTTTGAAGTTAGTGATAAACATCAACATAAACAAGAAACAAATGTTGAAAATATGTTTGATGATGATGTATTACTTGAGCCTGTACTTGATCATCTAGAACCAACTCCCCCTGAACAAGACAAACATGAACCCTTAGATGAAATAAATCAAGAGACTCTGCAATTAGAAGATACAACTAATGATCCAATTACATATGATAACGTTCACACTAATGAAATATTTGAACAAGATGAGGGTGAACTTAATCAATCTAGGAATTGGTGGCACCCCTAGAGAACTAATCATTGGGGATCCAAGTGTTGGGGTTAAAACATTTAGAAATATAAGTCAACTTGAAGGACATAGCTTAATCTCACAATAAGAACCTAAGAACGTAAAGGAAGCCTTAGGTGACATATCATGGATAGATGCTATGCATAAGGAATTAAATCAATTCACAAGGAACAACGTGTGGGACTTAGTACCTAAACCTGAAGACAAGTCTATCATAGGAACTAAATAGGTTTTTAGGAATAAAATGGATGAACAAGGAAATATTACAAGGAATAAGGCTAGACTAGTCGCACAAGGTTATAATCAACAAGAAGGAATAGATTATGAAGAAACCTTTGCACCCGTTGCACGACTAGAAGCAATTAGATTGTTACTTGCGATTGCAAGTATAAGCAAAATTAAGCTCTTCCAAATGGATGTCAAGAGTGCATTCTTGAATGGATACATCCAAGAAGAAGTGTTTGTCAAACAACCTCCTGGATTCGAAGATCCAAAGAATCCTAACCATGTTTACAAGCTTAAGAAAGCTCTATATGGTTTGAAACAAGCTCCAAGAGCTTGGTATGATAGATTTGCGAACTTTCTTATTGCAAATAATTATCAAAGGGGAACAATAGACAACACATTATTTCTAAGACGAAAAGATAATGATTTGTTAATAGTTCAAATCTATATAGATGATATAATCTTTGGTTCAACAAACCCTACCTTAGTAAAAGACTTCGAAGAATGTATGAAGTCAGAATTTGAAATGTCAATGGTAGGAGAGTTGAATTATTTCTTAGGACTTCAAATCAAACAAACCCCTCAAGGAATTCACATTAGCCAACTTAAGTATGTCAATGATATGATTAAGAAGTTTGGCTTTGAAGAATTAAAACCAACACCTACCCCCATGAGTGTTAGCACCAAACTAGACAAGAATGAAAATGGTAAAACTTTTGATGACACACTCTATAGGTCTATGATTGGATCACTATTATACTTAACTGCATCAAGACCTGATATCATGTTTAGTGTGTGTATGTGTGCTAGGTTTCAATCTTGTCCTAAGGTATCACATTACAATGCAGTTAAAAAGATCTTTAGATATCTTAAGCATACACCTCACTTAGGATTGTGGTATGATAGAAACGCTAAGTTGGAATTACACGCATATAGTGATGCTGATTATGGTGGTTGCAAATTAGATAGAAAATCCACTAGCGGTACTTGTCAATTCATAGGAACCAACTTGATTTCTTGGTTTTTTAAAAAGCAAGCTAGTGTAGCTCTTTCTACCACTGAAGCCGAGTATATCGCTTTGAGTTTACGTACTACCCAAATACTTTGGCTTAAACAGAAACTTAGTGATTTTGGCATTAAAATGAATAAGATTCCAATTTTCTGCGATAGCACAAGTGTAATCAATCTTTCACGGAATCCGGTGCTTCATTCTAAGGCCAAACACATTGAGGTGCGATATCACTTTCTTCGTGATCATGTTCAAAATGAGGATATAGTGATAAACCACATAAGAACTGATCATCAAATCGCTGACATCTTCACCAAACCCCTTAATCAAGCCACTTTTGAAAACTTACGAGCCAAATTAGGAATGATGACTTACGATACCATTGTATAGTTCTATCTTTTGCATGATTTGCAAAATAAAGGGAGAGATAGAATAAGAACATGATTTTAGTTGGTAAGTCATGTTTTAGTTGGTAAGTCATGATGAATCATATGCTAAGTTTTTATTGGTATAAATTTTGGAGCATAGGTTAAGGGGGAAAGTATGAGTTGCGGGGGAGCGGCATACTATTTAAAAGTTGAAAACATAGTTGAAAACATTTGGTTAAACTTTTGGTTATAAGTTGTGACATTAAAATCATGTTAGGTTATTTTGAAAATCATCCAAAAGGGGGAGAATGTTGAGAAATATGTTTGGATAATTTTCAAAGTCATGATTTTAAGTGATGAATACTTAAAAATGTCACATATGGTGTTATAAATGAAAGAGTTGAATAAGTGAAGAAAAATGACACGATGTCTAGGGTTGTTAGAAATATTTTTCTAAAATGTGATAAAATAGTTGTTTTTATTTTTACATGATTTATATATGTTTATCATGTTGTGATTATGTGATTTTTATGATGATAATAGCTTGTGACTAATATGCCCTCGAAGTTTCTACAACTTACCAAAAAGGGCAAAAGTGGTATTTTGAGTTTTGTAGGTACTCGACATGGTGAATATGATTCAAGAAGATATTATCATCTTATTAATTATCAAGAAGGTGTTATTATATTTAATTCTGACCATCGGGGTCATTTCTGGAGTTTTATCTCACTAGGGGCATTTTGGTCATTTTACCCCCAAAGACAGTTTCGGTATTTTTACTCAAGGAATCTCTTGAGTATCTTATTATATTCATGCTGGAGTTCATTTAATATATTCTTGAAGATTATTTGGTGGTTTTCTATTTTATTCTCTCATTTGATGATTTTATCGACGGTAGCGGGATATGTGACGGTATTCGATGTCACGTTCTATTTTCTCTTGAAGACTCTTATATATATGTTATTGGAGGTTCTTAATCATCATCTTTCATAGATTACAAGGTGTCCTTGGTGCAAGATTCATCACAATATGTCAAGAAGAAATGGGAATTTTGATATTATATGTTGACATAACCTTGTCAACTATTATTTGTTGATTTCTCCTCAAAAATCTGAGTTGGTATACATATACACAGCCTCCAAAACGTGATTATGCAGGTGGAGATGATGTTTTTTCATTTTATGAGTTGGAGACAAGAAGACAAACCAAAAGCAAGCTAGTTGGCAAAAGTTGCCAACTTGAAATTTCAAATTTGAATGTAATGGAGACAAGATTGTTGGAGATGATTATGGAGGTGTTTTAATTCAAAATTCTCAGCCATCACATGGTCTAAAAGTTGGAGGGAATATGCCATCAATTCACTCTATAAATAGAAGGCAAGGTGAAGAAGAGAAGACACACACTTGAAAGCAAAAATTGAAGATTGTTGTCTTGCTATTCTCTTTTCATATTTTCGTTCATACTTTGTGTAGCTAAGGTGTTCAATTTCTAGTTGTTGTCCAGCTACACTATACACACCTTCTTGTGTCTTATTTGTAAGATTGGTTAGCCAAATCTATAAGGCTACATCAATAGGTGATAGAGGTGTTGCAACCAAGAGTTGCATAAAGGTGTTCATCCAAGTCTTGAATAGGGTTGGTGTTTAACCCAAGGATCAAGCTTGGTTCTGGCTGTAATTTGGTTCATACCATAGTGAAATCCAAGGAAATGTGTTCCTTGGGACTGGAGTAGGTCACATTGACCGAACCAGGATAAATTCTTGGTGTTCTTGTCTTCTTTATATTTTTCTGTTTTCTGCCCTTTTTCACTACAGATTTCACACAACTTTTCACGTTTTGAAAAAATAGGTAAACACTTTCAAAATTCGTGATTTTTGGTGAAGTTATACTTCAGACTGTTAGTTTTCATTTGCAACAAGAATCACTTGATTTGAGCAAGGGAAAGTTAGTCTCTCAGTCATTGCAAGATAACTGCTCCAATCTGGCTGTAATCTGACCAGTTTTGAGAAAACTTGAATTATGTATTTATCCATAATTTTTTGAGGTCAGGGCCTTTTGAAAGCATTAACTAGACTTTCTAAGAAGTGTTTTGATATAAAGATTAATCTTTTTGGTCAATTATTCAAAGAGAAATACATTTTGCAAAATCAGCAACATTCTGTCCAATTCTGTCCTGTTTGACCATCTGAATCTTTTTATTTGTTTGAAGGGACAAACGATCTTATTTGTATCTGATTTTTGAACAGAGTCTTGCTAACACATTGAAGTTCAATTCTGGAAAATTTCACGATTTTTGGAGTTGTGTACATTTATTTGTGAATTTTTCAAAAACAGGTTCTGAATCTAAGGTGGTCTCAGATTCTGTTTTCAAAGGGGATTTTAACAAAGGGTTGTAGTGTAATTTCCGCTAACCACTATTCACCCCCCCTCTAGTGGTGTTTATTGCAGGTGCACGGTCCAACAGTGATGAGCTGGAACACTAGATCATGTCAGAATTTAATTTCAATGGATATGGATAAGCAAAATAACTCACTAAATTGGTTGCGCTTCTTATATTGTGAATTAGCAGTTGATCGACACAGTTTGACATAATTTTCATTATGGATCATCGAGAAACAACCTCTGTGTGTTTCTAACACATGGGTATGGTTGTGTACATCCGGCCTCACATATACTGTCATAAAAGTGAGGTTCTAAGGCAATGGAGTAATGATGTGTTTATGGATAAGCCACCCTCCAATTTTCTTTTAAGACTTCCATTTTCTTTATAGTTAATTTCCGACCTATTGAAGGGTCGGATGTAGGATTCATATTGTAAAAAGTTCCATGTAAGACTTGTTAGTGTATGTGCCCTAGTAGGCCTGTAAATGATCCGAGCGGCTCGGCAGGCTCGGATCGTTCGGATCGAGATCGGCTCGAGATCGGCTCGAGTAAGGGTAGCCGAACCCGAGCTTGAACGATGTTTGGTGTTCGATTAATATTCGAACGAGCCGAGCTTTGCTCGTGAACAACTCGGCTCGTTCAGTTGTATTTACCAAAATACCCCCCCATAATTTCACATTTTAACTAAACAATTTCCACCCCACCAGCTAGGCCTGTAAACGAACCGAGCGAGCCGAGCTTTGCTCAGTTCGAACTCGGTTCGTTTATATAGTCAAACGAGCCGAGCTACTCGGTAAAATAAACGAACAGATCTTACCCGATCGTACTCGGCTCGTGATGGTTCACGAGCCGCTCGGTGTCGGCTCGGTAGGCTCGGTAAGATATAGCTGGGTGCTGCTACTCGAGCCGAGCTCGATTCAAACGAGCCAAAATACTCGAGCGGCTCGGTTTGCATCCCTGCAGTTCTACTAAAATGTTCAGAAACATGTGCGGTGATTCTTATACACTTGTCCTTTTTTATTTTAACGCCCACTTGTGTGTCCTGACTCTTGACTGCTGATGGATTTTCATGCATGAACCACTTGCAAAAGCTATGGAAGAGTAAATAAACATCAAAGCACATAAAAGGAATACCAAAAGAAACACATAAGCACTGCAATCACAATTAATCAGTGAACTACCTATACCATGCTAGACAACATAAGGTGCCTGGGTTAAGTCAACACCCCCAATCATGCACTAAGTGCTACTGCTAAGACAATGGAAAATATGCTTCCAAATATCCCTCAAATACTTTCTTCCAATTAAGCAATTCAAGGTGCTGGGTTTTTCAGAGACATCTGTGACTCCATAGTCCATACCATCAAACTAAAGCATTACCATCAAATTGCCCATCCCGTGAGCAAATGGAACTAAAGCATTACCATCAAATTCCTCATCTGTGACTCCATACCATCAAACATTCTCAAGGGTGCATTAAGGCTTCGCACAGTGGGCTTTTCTTTCACCAATCCATGCTTTCCAAATTTCAAGTCTACCGCAGGCCTGACAGCAAGTCAGCAATGTAACAAAATTAGTGAGTATCAAGCTTTGACACACTGATAATTTACTTGAACTTGAAGAAAGTGCAACAGAAGAAAGTGCTTACATTGCATTTACATATTCATTATCAATCTGGTAATATAATCTCGCATGCATACTGATCATCCGTGTCCGCCTAAAAAAATAATGAATAGTTATAACAAGTATTATAACATATTAAGTAAACAAAATATTACAAATAATAGTATAATTTACCTTCTTTGCATTCCTCGCTTGTCGTACCCAATCGCCGGCACACAAGAGCATCTCCACCGTCTCCACTGATAGACTGGATCGGTAATCATCTATGATGCGTCCACCAGCGCTGAAGGTAGACTCTGAGGCAACAGTACTAACCGGAATAGACAGAAGGTCACGAGCAACCTTAGAAAGAATACTAAATCGGCCACTGTTCATTCTCCACCACAACAACACATCTAAATCATGTTCACCCTTTAATCTCTTCTCATTCAGATAGATGTCTACCTCAGAAATAGTACCATATGATTCATCGTCGCTTAGATCATCGATCTCCCCAAGCCCTTCCCAACACATTCCAGATTTACGTACGCCACTAGATGAAGCAACACTCAAACCTCTTTCTGACGACGAAAGTGTTGCTGCACTTACACTTGCATCTGTGACCCTGTATTCTTCAAACAATTCCTTCAGCAGTGCAACCATGTCATCCACATGCTTTTGATATGAATTTTCCCGAAAAATAATTTTGAAACAATGCGTGACAATATCTTTCTTTAGCCTAGGATCAAGAAGAGCAGCCAAAGAAAGCAAGACATTGCATTCCCCCCAGTATTTATCAAACTTCATTAACATCACATTAGCCATTTCCTTGATACTATCAGAGCCATCATGCTTCTTCTCATCCAACAACCTTTTAATCCGAGCCAATTCTATAAGAAACATATTCGAGGTAGGATATGCAACAGCAGAAATAGTATTGGTTATGGAATAGAAAAGCTTCAGAAATTCACAGACCTCGCCAACTTTGTCCCACTCGCACATAGATGGTGCAAACTTCTCAAACCCTTTATCCACACCGGCATATCTCCCAAAGGCAGCTTTAACAGGTAAAGCAGCAGCCAACATCATATATGTGCTGTTCCATCGGGTGGGACAATCCAAAATAAGTTTTTTATTAGCAACATTGTATTGCTTCACAATGTTGCCAAAACCTCGAAGACGTGACTCTGACGCATTCAGATATTTCACTGCATCTCTAATTGAGTCAATTATATCCTTGATCTCCTCCAATCCATCTTGGACCAACAAATTGAGTATGTGCGCACAACAACGCACATGGAACAGCTTACCGCTAATGGGAAGGGCTTTCCGCAACATGAAATCTCTTTTCAAATTTCTTATGCATTTGTCATTATAGGAAGCATTATCCACCGTAATGCTAGAAAGCTTGTCATTAAGATCCCAATCACTTAAACACTTTGCCAATGCTTCAGCAATTAACTCTCCAGTGTGCGGTGGTGGCACATTGCAAAAGTTCAACACCTTCTTTTGCAACTTCCAATCCAAATCTATAAAATGTGCCGTCACAACCATGTATTGTGTCTTCTGACATGACTTCCACAAGTCAGTGGTGATGCCAACTCTACCAACATGTTTTAATGTATCCATCATCTTCTTCTTTTCTATATTGTAAACCGTAAAACAATCTTCCCTCGCCGAGTTCCTACTAATCTTTATGTACCATGGACAAGCAATCTTCATGACATCATTGAACCCCACATGCTCAACTAAGTTGAATGGATACTCATGCATAAGAATCATACGAGCTACAGCCTCTCGTACCTTAGAATGATCGTATTTGAAATTGCTAACTTCATTCTCATCACTCTTCCCTCCCTCTTTAAATTGCAAAATTTGTTGCGCACTTCCGGAAGAGCCCGCATCCTTCTTTCCAACACCGAGACACCTATTCAAGTGCCGACTAAATTGTGTAGTAGTCCCGTCCTTATTCTTCCTAAGGTTTCTCTTGCAATGCTTGCATTGCACCATATCGACGCCGTTAACCACAACCTCTGTCATGTGCTCCCACACTTTAGAGGTTTTCTTTCTCTTCTTCTTTTCAAATCCTTCATCACACTCAACATCAACAGCTTCTTCACCCCTCCTTTGGGGGCTGTTTACTTCTTCCGACATAACATCAGCGTTGTCAATTTCTCGTTCAATACTATCAACACTTTGTGCTTCACGTGATGACATGATTATATAATCTATAAAAAGTATGTAAATGTTTATATCAAACCATAAACAACCCACAACCACAAGTAGCTGATAAAAAAGTAGCTGATAAAATGAATTATACGGCAGTGCAGTATGCACCTCTTATTTTGAACGCTAAACAAGTAGCTGATAAAATGAATTATAAGGCAGTGCAGTGTAGCAATCCATTAAATACCACCTCCACACAAACCCCAGGAAAATAAAGTTAAACAGAAAGAGGCTCATATAACTAAAGGTTATAAACACGTCGCTTGGAAGTTGGAAGTAATGTAACTATTATACAACTCATTTACAGTGACGGGGTGAAGCTAACCATTACATCAAATTGCATGCTCAATTGGTGTAGCAATTCAACTGCAATGTGTTATATGTCATATATCCAAATTGAACCATTTCCAAATTTCATGCAAATAATCATGATTATATGCAAGTCATATATATATGGTTCTTATACTCATTCTTTCACATATAAATACAAGTGAGACTCACTCATTCACCTTCCTTCAAGGATATCCTTCGACATGATTGCTTTGGGGCTCTAAAACAAATTTGCCCATGATTTATAACAAACGAAAATATTCCCTATGAGTTTTCAACTGGAAAATTGGGAAGAATGTCTAGGAAAGGGTTTGCAAGTTCTTATCAATTCTCGCTGATGCTATGTCCTGTTGTTTCCGTGTGGGACTGACGGACTGTATTGTTCGCAAAATGAGGTATTCTTTTAGTCCCGAGTGGGTGTAGGTGCAATTTTCGCTGTAAGATTCTGGTGTTATACTAGTAGTCTCCAGGGTGTGTGTCATCTCGTTTTATTTTGGCGTTCGAGAATTGTTCTTTACAGAAGCAGCGGAAATTTATAGTTGCAATGGTGATGTATACATCCTAGGGAAGTTCTCTTTGAACAGAAAATAACCTTCCTGAAGGAAGCTGTGTAGAAAGCCTAAGTCCCCATTCTTATATTGGGTAACATGGATGTTCCTAAAGGTGCATCTGGGGTCAGAAAGTCAAAGAAAAAGCAGGTGAAAGATGAGATGGATCGTATCAAGCAAGCTGAGAAGAAAAAGAGACGCTTGGAGAAGGCTCTGGCTACTTCAGCCGCTATCCGTTCTGAGTTGGAAAAGAAGAAACAGAAGAAGAAAGAAGAACAGCAGAGGCTTGATGAAGAGGGTGCTGCAATTGCAGAGGCTGTTGCTCTGCATGTCCTGCTTGGTGAGGACTCGGACAATCTGTGAATCCAGTTGAGAACCTATAAACCTAATTTTAATCTCGGTGAAGGTATTGATCATAAGAAAGGCAAAAGCTTAAATTAAATCAAAAGACCTGCTGAGAGTGCAATGAAAAACAAGGTTTCTTTGCTTTTGAGATCAGAGAGGGAATCCTGCTACTATAAGTCTATAACTAACGGAACCCTAGAAATCAGAACAAAGAAGAACAAATTAGAACAAAGAAGAAATCAGCAGAACAAAGAAGATATCAGAACAAAGAGCAAACCTACGGTGGCGGCGCTGTGGCTGATTGACTGACGAAATCGGAAATTCCTTTGGGTTTTGCTCTGGTGGCGGGGAAGGGGAAGGGCTTGACCGCTTGAGGAATGAGGAGGAGTAAGGACGACGAAATTTCTTTGTTCTGATATCTTCTTTGTTCTGCTGATTTCTTCTTTGTTCTAATTTGTTCTTCTTTGTTCTGATTTCTAGGGTTCCGTTAGTTATAGACTTATAGTAGCAGGATTCCCTCTCTGATCTCAAAAGCAAAGAAACCTTGTTTTTCATTGCACTCTCAGCAGGTCTTTTGATTTAATTTAAGCTTTTGCCTTTCTTATGATCAATACCTTCACCGAGATTAAAATTAGGTTTATAGGTTCTCAACTGGATTCACAGATTGTCCGAGTCCTCACCAAGCAGGACATGCAGAGCAACAGCCTCTGCAATTGCAGCACCCTCTTCATCAAGCCTCTGCTGTTCTTCTTTCTTCTTCTGTTTCTTCTTTTCCAACTCAGAACGGATAGCGGCTGAAGTAGCCAGAGCCTTCTCCAAGCATCTCTTTTTCTTCTCAGCTTGCTTGATACGATCCATCTCATCTTTCACCTGCTTTTTCTTTGACTTTCTGACCCCAGATGCACCTTTAGGAACATCCATGTTACCCAATATAAGAATGGGGACTTAGGCTTTCTACACAGCTTCCTTCAGGAAGGTTATTTTCTGTTCAAAGAGAACTTCCCTAGGATGTATACATCACCATTGCAACTATAAATTTCCGCTGCTTCTGTAAAGAACAATTCTCGAACGCCAAAATAAAACGAGATGACACACACCCTGGAGACTACTAGTATAACACCAGAATCTTACAGCGAAAATTGCACCTACACCCACTCGGGACTAAAAGAATACCTCATTTTGCGAACAATACAGTCCGTCAGTCCCACACGGAAACAACAGGACATAGCATCAGCGAGAATTGATAAGAACTTGCAAACCCTTTCCTAGACATTCTTCCCAATTTTCCAGTTGAAAACTCATAGGGAATATTTTCGTTTGTTATAAATCATGGGCAAATTTGTTTTAGAGCCCCAAAGCAATCATGTCGAAGGATATCCTTGAAGGAAGGTGAATGAGTGAGTCTCACTTGTATTTATATGTGAAAGAATGAGTATAAGAACCATATATATATGACTTGCATATAATCATGATTATTTGCATGAAATTTGGAAATGGTTCAATTTGGATATATGACATATAACACATTGCAGTTGAATTGCTACACCAATTGAGCATGCAATTTGATGTAATGGTTAGCTTCACCCCGTCACTGTAAATGAGTTGTATAATAGTTACATTACTTCCAACTTCCAAGCGACGTGTTTATAACCTTTAGTTATATGAGCCTCTTTCTGTTTAACTTTATTTTCCTGGGGTTTGTGTGGAGGTGGTATTTAATGGATTGCTACACTGCACTGCCTTATAATTCATTTTATCAGCTACTTGTTTAGCGTTCAAAATAAGAGGTGCATACTGCACTGCCGTATAATTCATTTTATCAGCTACTTTTTTATCAGCTACTTGTGGTTGTGGGTTGTTTATGGTTTGATATAAACATTTACATACTTTTTATAGATTATATAATCATGTCATCACGTGAAGCACAAAGTGTTGATAGTATTGAACGAGAAATTGACAACGCTGATGTTATGTCGGAAGAAGTAAACAGCCCCCAAAGGAGGGGTGAAGAAGCTGTTGATGTTGAGTGTGATGAAGGATTTGAAAAGAAGAAGAGAAAGAAAACCTCTAAAGTGTGGGAGCACATGACAGAGGTTGTGGTTAACGGCGTCGATATGGTGCAATGCAAGCATTGCAAGAGAAACCTTAGGAAGAATAAGGACGGGACTACTACACAATTTAGTCGGCACTTGAATAGGTGTCTCGGTGTTGGAAAGAAGGATGCGGGCTCTTCCGGAAGTGCGCAACAAATTTTGCAATTTAAAGAGGGAGGGAAGAGTGATGAGAATGAAGTTAGCAATTTCAAATACGATCATTCTAAGGTACGAGAGGCTGTAGCTCGTATGATTCTTATGCATGAGTATCCATTCAACTTAGTTGAGCATGTGGGGTTCAATGATGTCATGAAGATTGCTTGTCCATGGTACATAAAGATTAGTAGGAACTCGGCGAGGGAAGATTGTTTTACGGTTTACAATATAGAAAAGAAGAAGATGATGGATACATTAAAACATGTTGGTAGAGTTGGCATCACCACTGACTTGTGGAAGTCATGTCAGAAGACACAATACATGGTTGTGACGGCACATTTTATAGATTTGGATTGGAAGTTGCAAAAGAAGGTGTTGAACTTTTGCAATGTGCCACCACCGCACACTGGAGAGTTAATTGCTGAAGCATTGGCAAAGTGTTTAAGTGATTGGGATCTTAATGACAAGCTTTCTAGCATTACGGTGGATAATGCTTCCTATAATGACAAATGCATAAGAAATTTGAAAAGAGATTTCATGTTGCGGAAAGCCCTTCCCATTAGCGGTAAGCTGTTCCATGTGCGTTGTTGTGCGCACATACTCAATTTGTTGGTCCAAGATGGATTGGAGGAGATCAAGGATATAATTGACTCAATTAGAGATGCAGTGAAATATCTGAATGCGTCAGAGTCACGTCTTCGAGGTTTTGGCAACATTGTGAAGCAATACAATGTTGCTAATAAAAAACTTATTTTGGATTGTCCCACCCGATGGAACAGCACATATATGATGTTGGCTGCTGCTTTACCTGTTAAAGCTGCCTTTGGGAGATATGCCGGTGTGGATAAAGGGTTTGAGAAGTTTGCACCATCTATGTGCGAGTGGGACAAAGTTGGCGAGGTCTGTGAATTTCTGAAGCTTTTCTATTCCATAACCAATACTATTTCTGCTGTTGCATATCCTACCTCGAATATGTTTCTTATAGAATTGGCTCGGATTAAAAGGTTGTTGGATGAGAAGAAGCATGATGGCTCTGATAGTATCAAGGAAATGGCTAATGTGATGTTAATGAAGTTTGATAAATACTGGGGGGAATGCAATGTCTTGCTTTCTTTGGCTGCTCTTCTTGATCCTAGGCTAAAGAAAGATATTGTCACGCATTGTTTCAAAATTATTTTTCGGGAAAATTCATATCAAAAGCATGTGGATGACATGGTTGCACTGCTGAAGGAATTGTTTGAAGAATACAGGGTCACAGATGCAAGTGTAAGTGCAGCAACACTTTCGTCGTCAGAAAGAGGTTTGAGTGTTGCTTCATCTAGTGGCGTACGTAAATCTGGAATGTGTTGGGAAGGGCTTGGGGAGATCGATGATCTAAGCGACGATGAATCATATGGTACTATTTCTGAGGTAGACATCTATCTGAATGAGAAGAGATTAAAGGGTGAACATGATTTAGATGTGTTGTTGTGGTGGAGAATGAACAGTGGCCGATTTAGTATTCTTTCTAAGGTTGCTCGTGACCTTCTGTCTATTCCGGTTAGTACTGTTGCCTCAGAGTCTACCTTCAGCGCTGGTGGACGCATCATAGATGATTACCGATCCAGTCTATCAGTGGAGACGGTGGAGATGCTCTTGTGTGCCGGCGATTGGGTACGACAAGCGAGGAATGCAAAGAAGGTAAATTATACTATTATTTGTAATATTTTGTTTACTTAATATGTTATAATACTTGTTATAACTATTCATTATTTTTTTAGGCGGACACGGATGATCAGTATGCATGCGAGATTATATTACCAGATTGATAATGAATATGTAAATGCAATGTAAGCACTTTCTTCTGTTGCACTTTCTTCAAGTTCAAGTAAATTATCAGTGTGTCAAAGCTTGATACTCACTAATTTTGTTACATTGCTGACTTGCTGTCAGGTCTGCGGTAGACTTGAAATTTGGAAAGCATGGATTGGTGAAAGAAAAGCCCACTGTGCGAAGCCTTAATGCACCCTTGAGAATGTTTGATGGTATGGAGTCACAGATGAGGAATTTGATGGTAATGCTTTAGTTCCATTTGCTCACGGGATGGGCAATTTGATGGTAATGCTTTAGTTTGATGGTATGGACTATGGAGTCACAGATGTCTCTGAAAAACCCAGCACCTTGAATTGCTTAATTGGAAGAAAGTATTTGAGGGATATTTGGAAGCATATTTTCCATTGTCTTAGCAGTAGCACTTAGTGCATGATTGGGGGTGTTGACTTAACCCAGGCACCTTATGTTGTCTAGCATGGTATAGGTAGTTCACTGATTAATTGTGATTGCAGTGCTTATGTGTTTCTTTTGGTATTCCTTTTATGTGCTTTGATGTTTATTTACTCTTCCATAGCTTTTGCAAGTGGTTCATGCATGAAAATCCATCAGCAGTCAAGAGTCAGGACACACAAGTAGGCGTTAAAATAAAAAAGGACAAGTGTATAAGAATCACCGCACATGTTTCTGAACATTTTAGTAGAACTGCAGGGATGCAAACCGAGCCGCTCGAGTATTTTGGCTCGTTTGAATCGAGCTCGGCTCGAGTAGCAGCACCCAGCTATATCTTACCGAGCCTACCGAGCCGACACCGAGCGGCTCGTGAACCATCACGAGCCGAGTACGATCGGGTAAGATCTGTTCGTTTATTTTACCGAGTAGCTCGGCTCGTTTGACTATATAAACGAACCGAGTTCGAACTGAGCAAAGCTCGGCTCGCTCGGTTCGTTTACAGGCCTATGCCCTAGGCCATAATTTGGATATTTATGTTATGCATTTATTATTAATAAAAGAGGTTTTATTATCATTATTGTTGGTTAGTATGTTACACAATTTTGATATATGTCCCTGATTCATTATTGTTATGGAGATAAAATAATTTATAATCAGTATGAGTATTGATTTGATAATCATGAGATGATTATGTGTATGGTGATACGAATCAATCTATTAGATACTTGTTAGAGAACAGTGTATTGGATAGACCCATCATGAGATTGCTACATGGATTAGCGTCATAAGTAAATCTCATGATAGTCACGTTTTAATCCTTTGACATGAGATTGTCATAGTTTCCAACATAAGGACTATTATATTTTGACATGATCAAACGTTATCCGTAACTGGATAATAATAAAGGTCATGATTGAATGTGATAGAAATTATGTAGAGGATATTGAACAATCAAGATAGAATTTGTCCCTCTCTTTTGAGAGAGATATCTTTGGGCCTCTCGATTAGTGAGACTGTGAAATGCATGGCCGTGTTCAAATGAATTGATAGTGTGATCAATATCATTTGTTTTATCAGTCTACTTAGAGATCGAGTAATCATATGTTTGAACTATATAAGTATGACGCTGACCATGACTTATGTTCAAACTAGATATCGTGTGACAAAGGGATTAATGCATGTACTATTATTAGGCTAGTTGGACTTTACTCGTATTAATTGGGTAGTTGTAATGCCTTGCTAGAGGCCAATTACGACTTGTTGGTTTAATAGAGATTTAATCAACTGCCAATTAATATGGGCCTATCGGGTCACACACAAGAATGCGTAAGGCTGAGATTAATAATATTAATAATATTAATATTGGATATTAATTATTATTATTATTATTATTATTATTATCGTTTTTAAGATTAATAATATTAATATTGGATATTAATTATTATTATTTTTTTCGTTTTTTTGGGTGATTATATATATATGTATTATCGGATAATAACGAGAGAATCCATATCTGATATGGATTTTGAATATCCTGATAGAATCCGTATCTGATATGGATTTTGATTGGCATCAACTAACCCGATTAGGACTCGGATTTTGATGTCTACGTATGTGTATAAATTTGTGTATCTCGTATACACTACACACGAAAGATATACAGAATCATCAAAGAAACCCTAGAGCCGTTTTTGTGAAAAACCGAGTTCTTCAGCCGCGCCGTTTGAAGAGCTAGCACTCCGGACGGAAGCGTTCGTGTGGATACCGACAGAGGGTGATCGTATTTTCGCACCTGCTTCATCTGCGTAATTCGGATCTACAAAGGTAATTTTCGAGTTTCTTTCATCGAATTAAACGAACAACATGGATCCTTGGTAGGAAATCGGAGATCAAGTTTTTGTTTTCCACTGCACGTTTTGCAGTGATCTCGGTTGATTTCCTAACAAGACTAACTTAATTTATAGTGATTAATGAGTAATTGTTAAATATTTATAGATTAATAAGATAAAATATAATTGATATATAACAACGATTAATGTACTAAGCAGGGGTTCACCCCAAATTATTATAGTTTTTATTAGTAGTATACATATATTTACATGTGACAGTGATAAATATTGATATGTATGATGAACATTTGGGTTTATTTATGGTGGTAATTGAATAAATCTCAATAGTTATTCAACTACCAATAAAAATAATAATAATTAAGAGCGGGTCTCTACTTTCTACATTCATCACTAACACGTGTCAATTACTCTTTATCTTGTAGTTCAATGCGTGTCTATTACTTACATAAACCATTCAACTAGCTAAATGTTCTATTTAATCCGTGCTTTTCTTTCAACACAATGAAGGTCTCTATATAACGTCCACACAAGAATATCACACGTGCGTCACTCAATCTACGAGTCCATTAAACTCCTAATTTGCATCTTCCACACATGCTGAAATGGTGAGGAATTCTAGGATGAGAGATTTCACCTTTTGCTCCAAGAATATCACACCTGCACACTCTTCCAAACAGTTGCACACATACGCAGATCTTCAATTAGTTTCACATAGTAACTCAACCTACCATTTCTTCATTATTTCATTTTACAACGTATGCGAAAACCCTCGTATATCTCTGTTCACACGTGTCCACGCAAATACACTTTGTAAATTTTCAAATGTTTACATATGCATTAACATTTAAATTTTCTAATCACCAAGTAACTATTTATTAATCAATTCAGAACTATCAGAATTACATATTTATGATGAAATGTTTGCTTAATTGTTTTTATACTTTTTTTTTCCTTTTGTTTATTGATCAATACTGGCATGTGATACATCGAACCATTAAGATAGACAAATTTAGATCACATAATAAAATTCCTAGTCTCTATCTATCAAATATATATATATTAGACATGTACAAAAGTCAGACACGATAGCCGTTATTATGACGCCTTGACCAACTACTATCATAAACAAATAAAAAATAAAAAAAACACACGCCACAATTTCCTATTTTACATTCCTAGGTGGGGACTACATGTTTACTATATTTAGGGACAAATAATAACTGATGAAAAGCTATGAAACAAACTCATTTAGCTTTATCCCCACGATTGAAATAACATAAAACTTTAAGGTTATTCCAAAAAAAAAAAAAAAACCCCACAATTCTTCATCTTCTCTCCTCGCTGTTCTTTAAATGCTGTTTTTCAGTCCAGAATTACTGTAACAGAGCTTTCTCGACATAACTATAGAGGTTAGGAATTCAAAATAATAATCGATTGTGCAAATAAATCGCAATATATAAAACAACACAGCAATTGGTAAAGCAGTTCAGCATAATCTCAGCATAATCACACCTACGCCCGCGGAACAACAACAACAACACATACCTATCATACCTCAATAAAGCTATTGCTAGAGTCTAGGGAGAGTGAAAGACAGACAAACAATACTTATGATGAAGCCGGATCTTCACCAAGGGTCTAGATGATCTCGAAACAGACTCGTCAGTTATCTTTGAAGGATTGTTAACTGGGATCGAAAATATGTAGCTGGAATAGCGCCAAATATCCTGCACAAAGGAGCACAGGTCAGAGGTCCCGGGGGTTGGCCCCGGGAAAAACCCTCCGACGCTCAAGTCAGTTTGGGCCATATCTCTCTGAGATTATAATTTAAAGGATGAGTTAGGAATTTCTCACAGTCTTTGCCGAGGAGCAGGGTGTGTGAATATGTTGTAAAGTCTGGCCCCCTCTCCTTTGTCTTGGTATGCTTACCTTTATAGATCTCTTTCCCGATCTAAGACTCTAATGATAGCTTGGAGAAGACGCTTTGTTTAGGGCAGAGAGCCTAAGGCATAATAGGTCTGCTGATGTGACCAATAGGTCGACTGATGTGATCAATAGGCCAGCCTGGTTGATGTAACTGATAGACCGGCTGTTGTGACCTTGGCGTGTCAGGAAGACTAACCAGCTGTAATCGTTATATTTGAGGAGTATCTCCGTTTGAGGATCCCACGAAGTATTATCGTAATGGGTTCATTTGCTGTGGTACATAGCTGAACCTTGCCGAAGTGCGTGACTTGGCCTTATCTCGTGGAAGTGGTCTGAAGTGCGGTATATAGACATAGGATGATGTTGATGCCGATGTGCATACCTTAGCCCATTCTTTATAAGGATGCCACAATGCCCTGCTGAAGTACCATTGAGGTTTGGGCAGCCGTACTTAAGCGTTGAACTGTTGAACTGCAGTACTTGGAACGTTGAGCCACTGAAATTAAGTTGTTGACTGATGTTGATTAATTGGATAGTTCTATTATGATTTATCAACTTACATCCCAAAAGATAAAGAGTTCACTTCCAGCGAGAACCCGTCTTTATATATATGTACATGCATATGAAAGGCAAAGACAAACACAAAAAGTGCAAAGTCAACATAACATTGATAGAAGTACAAAGTCAACCTAACATTTATAGAGTATCTAAACTATAGTGTCTTTATATACTCTCTCTATATTTTGTCTAAACATCTATAACCTTAATTCTACGCTACTATCCTGCAACCTTACCCAAAAGTATTCTTCCATTATTTCAATTAACGACAGTTACACTGATATTGATATTACAAAGAGAATCAACTCCTTAACTAATCATCTACAACTCGGGTTCAGATATAAGGAGGCTAAAAATAATACAAACTATGAGACCTCCAATCGTGCGTCCCCACGTGTACAAAAGTAGTTTCACCACAAAAAAAAAGACATATAGCGACAGACAAAAATCGTCGCTATTTCGTCGCTACAGGCATATTGCGACGAAATAGCGACGAAAAAAGTAGGTCGCGATACGGCTTGTCGCAAAGTGAATTTCGTCGGTGAAGCGTCGCTATATTGGGACGGAAAAATTTCGTCGGTGTTTCGTCGCACAGTTGCGACGAAAATCTGTCAGGTCTGCGACCTGTTATTGCCGTCGTTTTTTCGTCGGTATATTTTTTCTTCGCTATTTTATAATTTTTTATTTTTTTATTTCCTTTCTGCGACATATTATTTCGTCGCAAAGTTTCGTTGGTATATTTTTTCGTCGCTGTTTTTAAATTTTTGATTTTTTTATTTCCGGTCTGCGACATTTCGGTTTCGTCGCAGGTTCGTCGCTATTTTTTAATTTAATATTTAATATTAAATATTTTTAATTTATAAATAATACAATATATTATTAATTAAATAGTTTTTATTATTATTTAATTTTTATAATATATTTTATTTTGTATATTAAATCATTTGTACGAATGTTATACAGAAATACAGTACTTGCGTATTGAAGTTCGTATAATTAATCAATACAAACGAAATAGAATCCGTATAATGTCATATAAAATATAAAAGTACAAAGAATATGTCAATACAATAAATGAAATAGACTGTACGAAAAATCAAAAAATGAAATACTATGCAGAGGAAGATGGAGGGGGATCATGCGGAGAAGAGTGACCATCAGGGGGAGGCTGAGGCTGTGAGGAGCTGGAAATGATAGAGATGATGAGATGCGATAGCTGCGAGATTTGCTGGTTCGTCTGCTGCTGCACCTGCATCGTCTGCTGCTGCGCATGCTCAACCGCCTGCTGAAGCGACTGCTGCAGCTCCTGCTGGGTCTGAGTCAGCTGCGACCGCAGTACTTGTACACTCTCCTGCTGCGCCCTGATGGTCTCCACCTCATGCTGCAGCGCCGCATGCTCTGATTCCAGGCGCGAAAGACTCTCTGGGGCCGTAGAAGGCGCGAAGGTGCTAGCCTCAGAGGAAGCACCTGGATGCAGAACTTCGGGAAAGAATCCCGGCGCTGCTGATCCAACCCCGTACACCTCCCTCTTCTTCTTATTCTGAGGGCCGACGGTCCGAACCGCATCCCAATAAGCGCGGTTCTTGTCGGCCTCTTCTCCCCTAAGTGCGAGTAATCTGTTGTACTCGTCCTGAAATGAGAATAAGAATTGTTAGGGTTTAGGGTTTAACAATAAAACAAACTAAGAAAAAAACAAATGATATCGTAGTCTACTTACACTGATGTCGCGGGCCTTCGCCGTGATCCAGTCCTCCGTTCCGTCGGAGGCTTTCTTCCGATGCGTCTTGTAGAAGAGATCGTAGGAGGCTGGCCACTCCCCCGTCTCCTCCTGCTGAAAGAATGAAATAAAATATGTTAGTGAAATCCATAATTTTAAAAATTTTGGCATGACCTATTCGTTTATTGGAGGTATCCCGGCCTTAAAGGCCTCTCCCAAGTCAAAGCAAAAATAAAAAGAAAAAGGCAAATGAACACATATACTACTTAAATTAACCATATACGAATACCAAAAAAACAACAGCGCAACATAAGAAATCAATGAATATAAATAATCCACTTAAGTCAATGAATGTAAATAATCCACTTAAGTCAATGAATCTAAATAATCCAATGAAATCAATGAATCTAAATAATCCAATATTAAAATACTTACCATAGAACGCATCGTGGTGGCGTGAGAAACCGACTCACCTGAGTGTGTGGCAGGTGCTGGGCCCTGTACATTGCCGCTGCGCCAGTTCGCCGCGTTCCGGGCGCTGCGGGCTTGGGTAGCAGGGTCCATCCAACCTTCTATCCACCCCGCCCAGGTGGCCTCGGATACGTAGGCAGGCCTGGCATAATTGGGGTCACGCTCCCACTTGGTCTTGTGCGAGTTGATGAAGTCCCTGTAGCATTTGGCGGCCCTATGCCGCCAGGCCTGCTCCACGTCGTGGGCGATGTCAGCTGGCCAGCTGTACGCCTTCTGCAATTATTATACGGAGGAAAAGTAAAAGTGTGGTTAGAAAAGTAATGATCGATTACGTATCAAAAAGTGAAATTCACCAAATTTGAATACCTGAAACTCATCCCAGTAGAATCTACGTGTCTGCATGGTGACACGGGACCAGGCATATCCAGCTGGGTCCTGCCTCAGGTGGAAGGACCGAGTGATGCAACCGGAAATCTGGCCCGAGTCCGGTGCAAACCTGAAAGAGGTGAAGTTGTTAGGAAAAAATAACGCGTGAAATATATTTGAAAACGTGTTAAAAAAAATAAATCATTACTTACGTATGGGTATCATGTGACCAAGGGAGGGCACGACGCCCTTGTATGACACCCTCGTCCGATGCCGCATCAGACGCCGGATGAGGTGCTGAACTGGTGGGTGTGGGTGGCGGCTTAGATCGAGGGGGGGGTGCGGACCTCTCGGCAGACCCTAAAAGGTCTGCGTCCGCAGCAAGAGCTGCGGTCGAAACCGACCCAAGCTGCTCATGCTGAGAGAGGAACATATTAAACTCTCCTGAGATGTCATGTGTAGATCGAGTCGGTAAACCCTCACTAGCCATCAGATCTGCAAGGGTGAAAAATTTAAAAGGCGCATTCAACGAGTTTAGGGTTGGTTGGCCAGACAAATAAGATGTCCAAAAAATGACAAGTGTTTACATACATTTAATGCAAGATATTAATAATTTTGAAAATTTCGGCATGACCTATTCGTTTATCGGAGGTTTCCTGGCCTTAATGGCCTCTCCAAAGACAAATGTATGTCCAACTCTCGAGCTTAGTAAACACCTTGAACTAGTATCATACCGAAAATCATATGCAAACCTCTTACAAAACAGTTTGTACATGCATCATTCATTGGCCAAGCACACCACATTTCTACTAATTCAACATTAACAACAATTTTGGTGCATACGCACCCTAGTCACCAACATCCCTTTTTCGGTACATGCAAGGCAAAATAGTATATAATATCCAAAACTTATTCATTTTCATATCTTACCATATATATTATACATATATACATGTGTACTACATAATAAGGTTATTTTTTCAAAAAAGGTCTAAGGGCAAAAAATAATACATATATATATATATAATACATATATACACCGAATATATATATATATATAATACATATATACACCGAAATATATATTTTGTATATAAATATATATATAACTGCCGTATATATATATATATGTATATATACTTAAAAAACAGTGAACTATATATATATACATATGTGAAACCGTATATATATATATATATATATATATATATATATATATATATATTTTTATCAAAAAACAGTGAGATATATATATATAAATGTAAAACCGTATATATATATATATTTATGTATATATACCTAAAAACAGTGAAATATATATATATCAAAAACAGTGAAATATGTATATATCAAAAACCGTATATACATATATAAACCGCCCCAACCTGCACCATCCAGCCGAACCCGCCCCACCCGGACCCCACCCATAGCCACCCAGCCCCACGCACAGCCACCCCGCCCCACTCGGACCCCACGCACAGCCATCCAGCCTCACCCAGCCCCACAGCCACCCATCCCCTCCGCCATCCCCTCCAACACCCAGGCTACACCACTGCCCCTCCGCCATCCCCTCCGCCATCCCCTCCGCCATCTCCTCCGACATCCCCTCCAACATCCAGCCCCACACCGCCCCACCCAGCCCGAATCCCTCCACCCCAGCACAATCTCTCCTCCCAAACTGCTCTCAAGTGTATAACAACAACAAAAACAAGCACACAATCCACAATTTCTTGATGAAAAACAGAATAGATCTTATAAAAACAAATAAAATAATAAAAAAAAATAAAATACCTCCTAAATGGCCTCTGCTGTATTCGCCGGAGAAGATGGGGGGAGGAGGCGACGGGAGTTCGTTGAAAATTTGGGGAAGGGGGAAAGGAGGGAAACGCAGAAATGGGGAAGAAGAGAAGGGTTTTCAGCTTTTAGTCGAAAATTTTGCGACGCACTAGCGACGAAAGTCCGTCGCTATTACTGTGGCGTCGCTATTTCATGTGTCGTCGTTATTTCAAATTTGCGACGACAGGTTTCGTCGGTAACTTGTCGGTGCCATCAGTATTGAAAAAAATAATACAAAATATAAAGTACTTACAGACACACATTATGTATATACATGTGTATAAGTACATCAACACATACACACTTTCGCCTAATGAGGTACATAAAAAATTGTGACTAACCTCAATCTTCATTGTCATCCGCATCCTCATATGCATCTTCATTTTCATCCTCATTTTCATCTTCATCTACATGCTCGTCGTCCTCTTCATCCTCGTATTCATCTTCGACTACATCTTCAATATTGTCAGGCGGTTGTATGTTGAGATGAATTTCGATGAAACCGCCGTTGGGGTCATTTAGAGGGAGGTTGTGCAGTTCAACATGTGTCGTATCCAGAACGGGCGGGTTTTCTTCTTGAAATGCGGCATCCGTGCCATCTGAACCTGGCTGTATACTGACATCAAACTTGCTCGATTTCACTTTGCACACGGCTCGCCAGTCTTTTGAGCTCGCATTCATCCTCGTTGTTGGATACGATAGATAGTACACCTGGGACGCTTGACTAGCCAAAACGAATGGATCGTACTTTCTGTACCGTCGCCCTTGGTGTATGTCTACCAACTTATATCGGTCATGAACCTTTGTGCCAACGCGATAACCTTCCCGAGTTGGATCGTACCATTCGCATTTGAATAGCACCACCCGCTTTATAGACAATGCGGGATATTCGAGCTCAATGATGTCAGTAAGGTAGCCGTAGAAGTCATCCTCGTCCGGGCTATTGTCATACCGCTTGACACACACTCCGTTGTTCTCCGACGATTTTCGGCTGGCATGGGAGACTGTGTGGAATCTATAACCGTTGACAAAACACATATCGTGGCGCGTGACTCTGTTCAATGGACCCTCGGCTACTGGTGTCAGAATGTAACCGTACTCATCGTCAGCCAGATGACCTTTGCTCGCCTGTAAAACGACAAGTAAGTATACATCAGCGGGGCAATAAATGCGTATCACATGACGTACACGTAACCGGCAAATATGTAAACTTACATGCCACCTGAACCAATCAGCAAACTTGGCATCTAACTCATTGTTTATTGCATCGCTCGATATACCCGGTGAACGGTGTTGCAATAAATCAACGAACAAGCTGAAGCAAATTACAGATGAGTACCCTGTATATCTTTGTAATATAATGGATATAGTAGCGCAAGGTATTTACAAATTAAAATTGGATATCGTTTATACCTCTGGAAACGGTCGACTTGACGGCAGTTGCGCAGAACATAAGAATGAGCAATCTTCAGCTCGCTGTCCCCCAATATCATTTCCTTTCCTTGTCCGTGAAATCTGATCGGATGTGTGAATATCGGAAGGAAACCGGATCTGGAAATACCGTCGTCGTTCCGGGGAACATCTCTGCACCTCGACGGGACATCTGGATCGAAGTAATAAGACACGAAGGTCGAGGCTTCCTCCGTCAGGTAGGCATTGCACATCGAGGCCTCGACTTTCGCCTTGTTCTTGATGTTCAGCTTCAAATGCCTGAGATATCTGTTCATATAGGGAATATCTATTCAAATGCTTGCGCTTAAACACATAAGAACGTCACGTAATAAATAAGAGTACCTCTCGAACGGATACATCCACCTGTACTGAACAGGACCACCAACGCGTGCCTCGTATGGTAGATGAACTGGCAGGTGTTCCATTGAATCAAAGAAGGCCGGAGGGAATACAGTTTCCAGCTTGCAAATGATCAATAGGATTTCGCCCTCCAGCCTTGACATATCATCCGCCCTGAGTCTCGTGGATGTATGACATCTGAAGAACAGACTCATCTCGGTAAGTGCTTCCCATACATTGGTTGGAAGCAGCTCGCGGAATGCAATGGGCATCAACCATTGCATGAACACGTGACAGTCGTGGCTCTTCATTCCGTGCAAACCGCGTTTATTCACGTCGATGTTCTTAGACAGGTTCAAAACATGGCCGTCAGGAAATCTAGCCGTCCCCAGCCACGCTAACAACGCACTGACCTGCTCCGCATTCAGCGTGTAAGAGGACTTCGGCATGTAGGATGTGCCAACGGGATGCAGCTCCGGTCGCATATTCAGGTCGCGCATATCAAGTCGTGCCTTCAAATTGTCTTTCGTTTTTCCAGGCACATTCAGCACCGTATTGAAAATGTTGTCAAACACGTTCTTCTCAATGTGCATGACATCCAGGTTGTGTCGGATCATATTGCTCTTCCAATACGGAAGCTCCCAGAATATGCTTCTCTTCTTCCACCCGATACAGTAACGGGCCAGGTCTTCTTCTCAATGTGCATGTCTTTATCCTCGTCGATGCCCCAGTATATGATGCACCCCTCTGAACAACAATCGATCTTCTGAACCGACAGTCCCAACGCCTGCAGCTATTTCTTCGTCGAATAAAAACTGTCGACTATTGTGTTCCCTTCGGGAAGAGATTCCCTCATCAGCTGACACATCCCATCGTACAATCTCTCCGTCATGCGGTGCTCCGTCTTCATGCTTGTCATCCGACCGATCATGGACATCTGTGTGTGACTACCGCAACCGGGATACAGCGGCGTGTTGGCGGCGTTCAGCATCTCAAAAAACTGTCTCGCCTGAGGGTTCTGATCTTCCTCCACGAATAGACGCGGCTGTTCATCCGGATCCTGCATTTGTAAGTACTGCTCTCCCGTAAATGCGCCGGCAGCTGCGTCTTGCACCATCTGCATGTATGGGTTGTGAGATCCCTCGCCTATTTCTTCGGCATCAACCTGACCGGGTCCCCCTTCGACGTGTACAGTTGCAGATGTAGACGCCCCCTCATATTCGCCGTGGCAGTACCATGTATGGTAATTGTGCATGAAACCTTGTTTCAATAAGTGAACCCTCACGTCAGCCGGATGCATATATTTACGGTTCTTGCATTTCTTACACGGACATCTAATCTGCGTTCCACTTTCATTACTCGTCGCAAAAACCATAAATTCTTCGAGACCTTCAACAGATCTAAAACTCCACTCCCTGTTGTTTACTCTCTCGTACATCCACTTTCTATCGCTCCTCCTCGGATCCATTTTCTCGCTATACCTTCAAAATAACAACAGCTATCTTTTCTCGGTGGTGGAAAACATCAAAATTCCACACAATAAGATTTCTTCCTTCTATATTTTCGTAGAAAAGTGATGATTTATGTGTTTGAAATGGGAGAAGAATGGGAGAAGAGTGGAAGAAGAAAGCTGCGTTTTATGGTTCTTAGCCTGCAATATTACCGACGTATTAGCGACGATATAGCGACGCTAAGCGACGACCAAGAAACACAAATTCCGGAAACAAACAAACACAAATACCGACGACTTAGCGACGCCTCAGTGACGACCAAGAAACACAAATCCCAGAAACAAACAAACACAAACACCGACGACTTAGCGACGCTCAGCGACGACCAAGAAACACAAATACCGACGACTTAGCGACGCTCAGTGACGCACGACGTATCTTCACACCATACGATGTGTTTCGTCGCTGCGGGCGTCGCTAAGGCGTCGCTATTCGGCGGTGTCCGCACAGTGCCCGACTGTTACACTTACAATGCATTTACGTCGCTATTGCGTCGCTATGTCGTCGCTGAATTCTCTATATAAACAGGATGGACCATGACCCCCAACTACATAGAAAACAACCTCCTTTATAATCATAAAAAAAGACCCAAATATGGTTCGTACTAAAGCGCAAGCGCGACGTGGTAGTGGTCATTCAGCGGCAAGACGGCCTATTCAACAACCCTCTTCTTCAGCGGTTCCTCCACCACAAGAATCACCCCCACAGGCTGAGTCCTCTGAACCCAGTCTTTTTGGGCCACGTCGGGATCGCCAAATTGGCGATCTCCATAAAGAAATACAAGAATTGTGGAAAACAGTGGATGACCTGAGGGAGCATATTATGTACTAGGATGAGCGTCTCCAATACCTGGACACAAGGCAAATGCGGATTAAATCCAAAGCTGCACAGCTGAGACGCCTCCTGAAGGCGTGCGCAGAGAGTGTTGCTACTCTCTGTTTGGATGACGAACAGTGAATGGCTCCTCTCCGCTATTCATTTAGATTGTTTTTTCATTATTGTCCTAGTATATTTTGTAATTTATAATCCTATATTAATGAAGTTTTATTTTTCTAATCATCGCTTTCGTTTTCTTAATTTAAACACGTGTTTAATCTCTTACGAATCTTGACGACGCTAAAATACAAACGAAATGCGGCTTAGAAAAATTTGAGACGACTAATTCACCGACTAAACATCAACTATATACCGACGAAACTTAATACAACGACGAGAACCTACTAACCATATCGACGAAACTTAATACAACGACGAGAACCTATTATCCGCGAATTTATTGTCGGTGTGCTAAATTTAGCGACGCTTTACCGACGAACTAGCGACGCACGACGTCTCTTCACACCATTCGACGCATTTCGTCGCTACGGCGTCGCTAATGCGTCGCTATTCCGTTCAGTTCCCAACGGTTACAACGTACGATATTACGATATTATCTTCATCAGCTGAGCTGATATTATCAACGAATTTAGCGACAGGTTACCGACGAACTAGCGACGCACGACGTCTTCACACCATTCGACGCGTTTCGTCGCTACTGCGTCGCTAATGCGTCGCTATTCCGCAGTGTCCGTTCAATTCCCAACGGTTAGAACGTGTTTACGTCGCTAATTCGTCGCTAAGTGCGTCGCTAATTCGAACGAACCGTCACGCCCGTACACATTACGTCGCTAATTCGCACGAAGCGTCACACCCGCACATATTCCCATCTTGGTTAACGGTCAAAAAATGCGTCGCAAGTTCGTCGCTATATCGTCGCTAAATTTACCTATTTATACCCCAAACATCCGCACATATATATACACACATACAAAGTTATAAAACATCAAAATATGCCGCGTCGTTTTAGAAGAACCCCAAGGCGTGGTGGAGGGGCAAACTGTGCCCCGCCACAAGGGCCTCCTCCCCAACCACCATCGGTTGAGCGGGAGGGTTCCGTATCTGTGTATGGCCCACTACCGCCAGAGGATGCTCAAAAACAAATGCCGGAACAGGATATCGACTACCGTATGCTGATAGCAAACATGCAACAGCAGTCGAGGCAACTGCACAGCATGACTAGAAGGCTGCGGAAGTTGAAATTCAGATATTACAAGCTGAAGCGCCTCCTCAGAGAGTTCGCAGATAATGTGGCGGCCACTCTTTCTTCCGATGATGAAGAGTGAACGGCCCCTCTGCGCCTCTCTTTTAGATTTTTTTAAATTTTTCGTTTCATAATGTAAATTTTTATTATTAAATTAATACATTTTTTTCCAATCACTGCTTTCTTTTTCCTTAATTAATACACGTGTTTAATCCTCGACGAATCTGCGACGACACAACGACAAATCGGAATATGAACGAAAAGTAAAACAAAACATTTGCGACACGCGGGTTTCATCGACAAAAAAACCGACGATACACAACGCCAAGAACCTACTCACCGACGAATTTATTTTATCTGTGTTCTGGAATTTTAGCGACAAAATAGCGACGATATAGCGATGTAACGCTACAAACTACATAGCGACGAATAAAACACAAAGAATAGCGACGAACCACCGACAAAACACCGATGAACATATTAACCTGACTACTTTTTTGTTAGCGGCAATGCTTTTCATCGTATTTTCGTCGCAATTAACGACGAAAATGAGTGTATCGCAAATGCGTCGCAAAGTACCGACGCAACACCGACGAACCGTGGTTCGTCGGTGAATTTTTCGTCGGTAAATGAAATTCTTTTTGTGGTGTTTTTTAAACCACGTGTACAAAAGCATTTTTTTAAAAAAAATGCAGCACCTCTGCTTTAAAAAACTGGTTTTGTACACGTGATGACGCGTGATTAGAAACCTCATATTTTGAATCATTGTATCTGAACCGCTACAACTCATCTTCGCTTATTAAATATGAAGAACACTCTAGTTAGATTCAATCTTGAAACACAATCAACTTATTCAAAAGATCATCTCTTGAATTCTATTCGGTAGACGTTAACCTTCTTGTCAAAGGGGTAAATAATCAGTGTTTTGAATAGGAAAGCCTTTTTTTTGGGGCAAAAAGCTATTTGTTGAACTCTTCAATAGATATTTTTCGTGCCATTTTCGTCCATAAATATGGAAAGATATAATATAAGACTTGATATGATACTAGCATATTTGGATGAGATTTGAAGCATGTAGTCATCATAAATGATAAGATGACGCAATAAAATCAAGGTATCCTCTAGTTTTAATAAGATTATATCAATTGATCTTACCATAAATATTGGACTAAATTTACTAGCCAAAACTATTGCGAAAAATCTCAGAATAAAACATGTTATAGTTGTCGTTAAGTGCTGTCGTGGACGCTATAATCACAAGACGTATAACAGGGATCTCAAAAATATACATTTCTTCTCTTTTTGAAACACAATGACAAATACCATAACAGTATAGAAAACAAAAACCCAATGATAACACTTTCCAGGAAGCTTCGATCTAGCAAGAAAAAGCATAGCGATCGGGGCAAAACTATCACCTAGATAACAACAATGGTTGATATCTCGATCCGTTACAGTTAACGTTATTTGATTCAATAAAGGCACAGGTGTCTCAGACACACCTCAACTATTCAGGTCTAGCTACATGCTCAAGCCAGCACAACCTAGAGGATGGAAGACGACCCCTCGACGTCGGCTCTTGTCTCGGGTCACTAACAGTGCGACCCACCCAAACAGATTCAAAGATGGTCAACTCAGTCATCTATCACCTTGGCACAGGCGTGTGCCTCAGCCAATACTTCTGTCTCAAAGGATAGAGAGTATACTTCCAGTGAGACCCCCGACTCTATATGTACCTGCATAGATGACATAGGGATATGATGTGCTAGTGTGTTAGTGAGGGAATTCAAAACCCAGTTATTCATATAACATAATAAAACTACTATAGGAACATTTATATCAATCAAGATCGTGATGATGCTGCATAAATCTTAAGCTTCTGGCTACAGAGTTTGTATGTTCATTTGCAAGGATTCTAGCTTGGAGGAAATCGTATGCCATGCAATTCTTTTGTTGCATTGAACCAACTAGGTTATTGCAGGCGTTAACAAAAAAAAAGGATAGTCTTTTTTTTTTTTTTTTGGGTCTTTCTATATGCATATATTATTATTTCTGTCCACTTTGAAAGTGCCTTGTAGAATGTAATGTTCCCAGCATGTGCCTATTTCTTAATAAGAAACGTATCAAATTTGTATATTTTTTATTAACCAAAACTGATATAACTTATGACATGATAGAAACAAGTCAATATTTGGGACCAATTGTCTAATTATCATACTACTTCCATATTAAAATATATGTTTTTTTGATTTTTTTTAACACTATAATTTGTAATTTATAATAGGTTAAAAAGTCAAAATGAATATCTCGAGACGAAAACAGCACTATTTAACTATCACGCATTCCAAGGGAGAACACTATGAGGCCACATGTGTCGGGTGCAATCGCCAGGGGTTTGACATAATTGAGACTTAACTGTAGTTAAATTTAAAGTTCTAATATACAAAAAAAATTTCGAGATGAAGTTGTCTTCAGTTTTTCTTATCACATACAGGACAAAGAGTTACAATCTTAAAAGAAGCAGGATCTCTATATATCCTAAGACAAAGTTAGAATTCTAGCTATTACATAGTGATATCTCAATGATAGCTCGGGCCCACCGGAAGGAGGCCTTCTTCGCCTTCCACCTAAGATGTGCAGCAAAATAAATTCCTGTAATTGAATAAAAAGGACGTTGTAAACTATCTAACAGATTGTACGAAGTCTCTTATCAAAACGAACATTATACTCTTTTTTAGTTTAGGAGATATTGTTTCAACCATAGATCTTTTCAAGAAATACAATGGTCTTTATTACTAGACCAGTTCAAATGTTCAAATTCCTATTTGTATTGTGTAATGGTCTTCTGTTTTAATATCGGAAACGTAAAGTTTTTCTAACTTAGTATACTGGTTATCTTTCTACTATTACAGTGATTTATTTTCACGTAGGGCTGTAAACGAGTCGAATGAGCTGAGCATTGCGTTGTTCAAGCTCGGTTCATTTAACTTAATGAACGAGCCGAACTTGTTCATTTATTTAAATGAACATATTTAATTGTTCAAGCTTGGTTCGTTTAAGTCACGAACAACATTAACAAGCTGAACACCTTAAACGAACGGTGTCACTTACCGAGTTCGAACAGAAAAAAGGTGTTCAAGCTCTGTTCATTAACCTTTTATCCGAACCGAGCTCGAGCTCGAGTCAAATGAGCCGAACAACCGAACGGTTTGATTCATTTACAGCCCTATTTTCATGTATTAATTAAAATTTGTGATGATTGGTTTATTATAGGGATGTCAAACGGATAAAACGAATACGGTAACATAGTATCCGTATTCGAATTCGTTTTTGTCTAACTATATCCGAATTCGTATCCGAATCCGGACGGATATTTAGGAAGTCATCCGAATTCGAATTTGTTCGGATTCGAATTCGGTGCCGGATATCCGAATCCGTATTATATCTATTTCAAATTTGTTCGAATATCCGAATCCGGATATCCGAATTCGAAATCAGCAAATTTACAACAGTGGTATAGCGGCCGTATACATATTTTCATATATATTTTTTAAAATTTTAAAAATAAATATTTTTACATATTTTTTTATATATTATTATATATTTTATTATATATTTTTATTTAATTTTAAAAATATCTATTCGGATACGGATATTCGGATACGGTAATGACTATACCATATTCGTATTTGTTTTTCTAATACTATTCGGATACGAATTCGAATACGGTAAAACGAATGTACAGCTCTTACCATATTCGATTCGGACAGCCGAATTCGAATTCGGATGTCAGATATCTGGTAAGTTTTGACAGGCCTAGTTTATTAGATGAATATCAAATGTCAAACGATAGGGTTGTCATTGTTAGGATTTTAAAACTTGCTTGTTCATCCCCAAAAAAATTTGATTTAATTGTTCTTGTTAGGATTTTATGATTAAATACTGACTCTTAACATTATAAAATGTGCATTTATATTTGATTTTATTAATTCATTAACAAACTACCAAAGTTACACGTATGTGATGGAATGGCTAACCTCACCTTGCTCACCTGTTTTTTCCTTTGTTCATCAAACAAAAAATTACTTCTTCCATTATTTGGATTTTTTAAATTTGAAATTCAAATCAGTAAAATATTTTTTGGAACCCGTGGAATAACTGTTTTATCTCTTTTCTTCCATTTTGGCGGCGGCCCTCCTTCTGTCCAGTGTACCATTTCCGTTTATTTATTTATTTACCAAAACGTGATACACTGAATCATTTGTATAAAATGTAGACCACAGGTTGAAAAGACCAACAATGCCATCAGAATTTTTTTATTTTATTTTATGTTTTAGTTACTCCAAGAGGTCAAAAGTTTGATTCGAGGACACGCACAGTGAGAGTGATCCATATGTGCTAGACCAAAGGTCTAGTTTGCAGAGAGCATCTTGTGTAGGTCATTGCATAATTTCTCAACCAATCTAAAAGGCCGTTGTACTCCTAACATCTTCTATAATACTCTTTATAACTCAAGCGGTGAGACAATAGATTTCACTAAAGAATTTTCTGTCTAAGAAAAGCATTATACCGTCATTTTCCATTTTTATATCCCGACGCGGGGGCCACATGTTTACTATATTTAAGTAGAAACAATAACGGATGCAAAGCTAAGCAACAAACACAAATTCAGCTTTATCTGTGGGGAAAAAAGACATAATACTCACCTCCACATTTAGAACCAAACCTAAAACCTTTAGTTTCATCAAACTCCAACTCTACCCAGTCTTTTTTATTACCATTCCAGATTCATAGTCCAGTATACCTATATCAGGTCTTTCAGAAACACCGCCTTATCCAGTCTTTTGTTGCCGTTCAGTTTCATAGTCCAGTATACTTATATCAGGTCTTTCATAAACACCGCCTACGGAACAGTTATCGAAAAAAGAGAAGAAGGGGAAGAAGAAGAAAAGAAATGGGGATATTGTATGTGTGTGAAGAAGAAGAAAGAGAAATAGAGAAAGAAGAAGCATGGGGGAGATGTCCCAAGTGTGGTGGGAAAGTGGAAGCAGTGATAGTAGAAGGGAAATGGAGATTGTGCTGTTTGCCTCTTTGTTTCATCATCAAGAGGAAGTTTTTCTGTACATCATGTGCTCGAAACTTGATCTTGAATGTATAAAAAGTGTGATGCCTCTACCTGATGTTTCTCTCTTCGACGGTGGATTATTGTTCCTCTTTGGATCAGTCAAATCAAGAATTGAACTTGTTTATGATGCATTGTTTTTACTACATATTTTGGTAGACTTAGAAATTCTAGCTCAGAGAAAACCACCTTTTTCACTTTTAGATTTAATGATAAATGTCATTGAAGGATTACTGTTCGAATTTCATGTCCTATTATCATGCAAGTATGTCAAAAAAATTATTTTTTCTGATGCCAAACCAATCGGGTTACTCCACGTGTTTAAAAAAAAGCATAACATATGTATGCATTTTTGTCTTTCTGACTTCTTAGTTATATATTACTTAATTTATCCGGTTTTGAAAGTGGCTTATACTTGTTTTGAAAAAAAAAATTAAATAAATAAGTTGACTTTTTCCTTTTTGGAGTGTTCCAGATATGTTCCTATTTTTCCATGAAAATTAAACAATATATATCGTTTCTATAATTTATTATTAGAAGTATTGAATCAAGAGAAGGCATTGAGTACCAGGAATTTAACAAAAGGTAAAAATGGTAACCTGAGGAAAATGACCCAAAAGCTAGTAATTAGATATATGATATTTTGTTTCACTTTATGCTCCTGATAGATACATGAACAAAAAAGCAAAATGCATCATTTTGACACTAGCATAGCTTTATTTTCTGTGTTACATTGAAAGTTTTTTGTGTAATGACTTCCCCCTTAATTATTACATTTCAAGTTTATCCACGTTGCCTTTTCCATTTTAAATGATTTCTGCTGCTCATGGAAGGTTTGATTAGCAGAACTCCTCTTTTTTGGCTTACCGACATATCTTTGTCTTCACGTGTAGAGATTAATATCTGAGAGTACCCGATATTACAACAACACATATTAAGTATATCCGAACGACATCAAAAGTTATTACTATAGTCTGAAAAGGGTGAAATACAGCCTCTTTGGGATGAGAGTTTGCTTTCAGTGAGACACTCGGCTCTATATATACCTGCATAGATGCCATAATATCTATATGTACCTGCATAAATGACATAATATCCATGGATATGATGTGCTAGTATGTTAGGAAAGAAATTTAGTAAGTATTAATAAAAAGCTTACGATGTTAGGGTGAACCAATTTGGTTTCATGCCAGGACGGCCAACTACGAAAGCAATACACATCCTAAGGAGATTGATAGAGAAATATAGGAAGAACAAGCATGATCTATCTATGATCTTCATCGATCTTGAAAAAGCGTATGATAGGGTGTTAGGTAGACTGATTTGAGATAATCTGGATGCAAGAGGTACTATGAAATATATGGACATAATTAAGGAGATTGATAGAGAAATATAGGAAGAACAAGCATGATCTACCTATGATCTTCATTTATCTTGAAAAAACGTATGATAGGGTGTTAGGTAGACTGATTTGAGATAATCTGGATGCAAGAGGTACTATGAAGTATATGGACATAATTAAGGATATGTATGCTAGGACAAAACGACAGTTTAGATGCCTGTGAAAAATACAGACTTCTTTTCGGTGGAGTTAACCATCATCAAGGATCTGTTTTGATCCATTATGTATATGTAGACTAACGCTTTTGAACACCAATTCGGGTCTCTTAAAACGATTCCAAGGAATATCCTTTATCGTAAGTGGAAGGATAAAAAATGAATAAATGTTTTAAGCCAATAAGAAACTTCCACAGCTTCAGTGATGGGTTTCAATGGATGAATTTGACACGATTGATATATCTTTATCATTTAGGCAGCTTGAACACGTTCCTTCTCATTGATAAAACGCTTCAAAAGTTGTATTCCAACACTTGAAATTATCGAGGAGGAAACAACCACGAAAAGACCAAAAATTTGGCACTTTGCCTCATGAAAATTTATACAAACGTTTATAAATCAAAATGACTCACTAAATTGTTTATGTTTCTTATATTGTGAAGTAGCCGTTAATCAACACAGCTTGACGCTTTATTATGGATCAGTTAATCGACATAGCTTGACGCTTTATTATGGGTCACGGCTTGACGCTCCATTATGGATCATCAGGAAACAAACTCGGTGTGTTTCTAACACATGTGTACGGTTGCGTACATCTGACTCCCTATATTCCGTCTATACCTCTAAGATATTAAGGTAATGTTGTTGTATCTTATGTATGTAATTAACCAAATATTACGGCAACTTGCCACTTCCTCTTTCTCAAAGGAAATAAGTCTACGGTACTTTTTTCCATAAATATTATCGCAACAATCTGGGACATTAGATGTGTCAGAGTTATTATTTTGGAGAATACCTTTCGATACTTAAAGTTATTTGTGCGTTTTACTATGTTTATATGCTAGAATATTAAAGAAATATATCTCACTTTTGTGTTTTTGCCATAATATTTGCTCATTCCATTGAACTTGGCCACTCAAGAGCATCGTTTTTTCTTTTTGTATGGTTTTGGCAGCTAATGCATATCTAGAAGTTATAATAGAGTGTCAAGTAGCCTTTGATTTAGATCTTTCTCTGGAATTGTTTTTATCTTTTGATTTATCATGTCTATTAACATTTATGTTTTGAGTCATTCTCCGTCTTCTTACGATAAGAGTGCGTCATTATTTCTCTAACTGTGTCATTTTGATATCTAACAACAATGACGATATGACATCTTTCTATATGATTGTATTTCTACCGTAGAGTAAAATGGTGGTCAAACCACTTAATGAGGGTAGAAGTGAACTGAAAAGTATTATTACCTTGTCCTCGTCATCCATAGTAACTCTAATTATTTGTCATTTGTGAAATGAGATTATTAAATGAATTTAAATAAGACAAAAGATTAGTACCTTAACTCATTCAAAATGGATAGAGCTGTCTCTTTAGATACAATTTCTCTATTATAGTCTTTGGACATGTACAAACTTTCAAGATTTGTCCAAATCTTCTTCGAAGAGTCATCCGCATACGTCCTTAAAGACATTGTCGGATAATTGTAATTATATTGCATTTGCCGTCGTTTTATCTATTATCTTATTAATCATCATCTTTCATAGATATTTTTTTTTATTTACTATAAAAAGCTAATAAGATAATCGTCAATTCTTTTTTACCGCATGAAAAATCCATATCATCATTAAATTTTGCAATGTTAAATTTTATTTCCGCCAGACTTTTTGCCATGTGCAAAATTCATAGTCAGGTTGAATTTTGCCCCAATAATTTTTAATCTATGCCGCAAAAAAAGTGATGTTGACAATTTGTTCTATAAGGCTATCTTTTATTCTTTTCTAATGTATAAAATAAGAATTGAACAACCCATGTTGGTATCGCTTTAGAAGTAAGTACGAATTCTAATTGGGACATAAATCGTGAATAGATATTTATTATTCACACGAGTATAAATCGAAATAATATAACATAAAAATTAAGCACAAGATTTATATGGAAAACTCTGTAAAGATAAAAACAATAAGAGCAAATTTCATTATCCGGAATAATTCAAGTTTTAGATCAAACTTAAATAATAAAAGAAATACAATCTTACAACTCTTTTTAATTTATTATTTTTCTTCTTTCTTCTCGTAACTCTGTAAGAAGCTCTTGAATCGATTTTACTTGGCAAACACAATGATCATTTACAGGGTATGGATCTCCTAACCTCTAAATCTCTCATCTTCATTCCCATTGTTTGACACGTGGTAGCAGAAGATTATGAGGCTAGATGAAAAGATAGTATTGAAGAGGTGTATGAGCGGTGGCTGCCACGGATCAAACGATAGGGACAGAAATAAAGATAGAGGTGGCAGATTTGAAGTGAGAATAACTCATCCTCGTTTATAGGCATCAAATGTTAAAAAAAGACTAAAATAATCTGCCGACCAAATCTTCTGCAGATTTTCTTCACACATGGTTTGTCAACAAATGCACATGCAGTTTTTTGTTCAAAAATAAAATAAAAAATTGTCTCTGCTATTTGGATGCTAAGAAGCAAGAGCCAATGGAAGGATGATCACATTAGGCCTGACATTCATTGCATTGTATGTATAATGTATATGAGCGAGCTTGAAATATTTGTGTAGCTTGGAGGCAAGGAGTTCCAACTTGTAATTATTAGATAATCGTAGCCCAATACAGTCCAAAATACTTAATGTATACTTTTTGATTTTATTTTGAAGTAATACAAAGATCCATTTTCTAAAAAAAAATAAAAAATAAAAAATGCATATGCACCTTTTAAGTTTGTCAACAAAAAGTAGCTACGTCAGCACTCTTTAGCCTTATAGTTAAAAAAATTACATCTATGACTTGGAGGACCTTATCGCTCTAGTTTTAAATTTTTTATAAAAGACGTAAATTATGAATTCATCGTCTTTTTAAATTGGTAAAGTTTCAACCAGACAAATCACACAAAATGATCATTACAGACTGAGTCTTACCCAATTGGACTAGATACTTCGGCGTAAGCTAGTATTGGCCAAAATAACAATATTGCACATATGCTATGCGTGTCCTGATTCAAACATGTGCCCTTTTAGTTGCAATATCTCAACTCAAATGACGATTGAGCTATGACATACATGCAACTCTTTGGCCAACTTTCTAATGCAAAAGTCCTAACTCTAGGAGGCTATCAACGTCCCAGCCTTAAGGAGCTTCGTGAAAGATGTAAATCACAAATCCTGTGGTATCCTAAATCGGTTAGGCTTTTTATTAGAGCGATTTTATAGCCTAAGCAAGTACTTGTCAGATAGCAGTGTTGCACCCACGCCAAACTTGCTAACGCCTACCTGAATACCAACTGACCTATCCCTAGATCATATTTATCCAACTTTGTGCACCACTTTCTATGCCTTTTCCTATAGAGTTTGCACCCAGCAATAACATTTAAAAATGTTTCAGTCGTTCTCAGGACATAGTCCAACTGGTTCCGGGCAGGGGTTCTCGAAATGGAAGTTAGGGGTTCAATTCTTGCCAAAGACAAGAAAGCCCCTTCCCATCAAATGCATAGTGTGGGAGCTTCTTGGCCTGTAGGCTTGCCTGCAGTACTGGGAGCTCGTAGACTACTGTGTAAATTGTAGCAAACAAGCAAGAAAGTGATCAAACAAAAGTCGAGACGAGTCTCAAGATGACTCTGTCCTTAAAGCAATTTAGTCTCTATCAACGAGCAAGGTAGACAACAAGACTAATGCTTCCCAAGATATAACGGCTGTCTTCTGTTCCTTTGCTCTAGGAGAAGAAGAATGAACTTGATGTAGAAGAGAAAGATAATGAAGAGAATGGTAGAAAGATTGCTAAATTTCTATTGAATTTTGCAAGAATGTTGTGTATGTTGAAGATAGCAAGATCTCATATATATAGATCTTGGATTGTGTTAAAAACCATGTTTGAAACTCATTTCATCAGTTTTTCTATCAGTTATGGCAGTTGATTACCGTTCATAGGTGAAGGGAGATGATCCCTGGATCAAAAGTTGCAACCCAAAATGAAAGGTTCTGTCCGCTGGCACGTCGATCTCTCAGTGAGAGATCGACGTCCTCAGATCAACATGGAACTCTCACGTCGATCTCTCAATGAGAGATCGACGTCCTCAGATCAACATGGAACTCTCACGTCGATCGATCCACGTGAGAGTTCCACGTCCGACTGAAAGTTCCTAACATTGCAACCCATCACATCAATCTCCCAAACAACCTCATATACATTTTATACAAGTTTGGAGCACACGGTAAGGTACTTTGATGTACTTTTCCAACAATCCCCCACATGATCCAAACTTATATAAAAACAACTTCAGAACGTTAAATAACTAACCTCTCCATTATCAATCGAAGATAATGACACATAACGGATACGATGACTTGTGGTCTTGAATCGCCGGTAGTACAACTTGAGTTATATAAACGGAAGTAAGATGAACTTCGTCTTGAATCTTACTCAACTATTGTTTATATGAACAACAAGAAGACATATCATTATCTACTTCTCCAAGTTTGCGGTTTTGGTGCGATATCGGCCATGCACCTATCTCAGGTTTCATAAGCTCTCTAGAGAGTTTTCCAGGCTCTCACAGGAAGCGGCACCACTTCCAAGCTTATATAGGTGAAATTCATCAAGTGTGCACTGTTCACACCACCAAACAATATAGCTATGAATTTTTCATTAAGAGATTCTTAAATCTCACCCTAAAGTCATTACAGTGAGCACTATCAACAACAACACCATAGGGAGAGACACTTAGATACCGCAACATAGAATTCTTTTATGACTTGTTCTTACCACATTGAACCCCGTTCGTAGGATCTCTACTAATAGTGGGTTGGGTTCCCATCATAAAGAATTCTCTACAGATGGAATAAGTCTCATCCCCCTCGATGTTTCGTAGACTAACTTCTTGTTTAGTCCTTTAGTTAAGGGGTCTGCAAGGTTAAACTTGGTTCTTACAAACTCCAAGTTTACCACCCCTGAACTAATCAATTCACGCACAATGTTGTGCCTCAAACGTATGTGTCGACTTTTCCCGTTGTATATTTTGTTCCTTGCACGTGCGATAGCAGCCTGAGAATCTCAATGAATAGATACAGAAGGCATAGGTTTAGACCATAAAGGAATATCAACAAGCAAATTCCTTAACCATTCGGCTTCTGTACTAGCAAGTTCTAAGGCAATGAATTCAGACTCCACAATAGATTTAGCACTACATGTTTGTTTACATGACTTCCAACAAATAGCTCCACCACCCAACATGAAAACATAACCACTTGTGGATTTTATTTCATCATTATAAGTTACCCAATTAGCATCACAATATCCTTCTAAAACAGCGGGTGACCCAGTAAACATTAGTCCCAAATTCATTGTTCCTTTAAGATATTTCAGCAAACGTCTTAATGCACACCAATGACTCTCATTTGGATTATGAGTGTATCGTGCAAGTCTATTCACGGAATATGCAATGTCAGGCCTAGTGCAATTCATCAAATACATTACACTACCAATTATCCTAGCATATTCACATTGAGACACACTATCACATTTATTTTTAGTCAAAGCAACATGCGAGTCATAAGGCTTACTTACTAGTTTTACATCGAAGTGATTAAACTTTCTCAACATTTTCTCCACATAATGTTCTTGAGAAAGTAAATAATCTCCACATTTCTCTATTAATTTGAGACCAAGAATTAAGTCCGCCTTCCCCATGTCTTTCATATCAAACAAAGTAGACAACAATGATTTTGTATCATTAACAATATTTATGTTGGTTCCAAATATTAACATATCATCAACATAAAGGCAAATAATGACACCATCACAACCATTAAACTTACTATACACACATCGGTCACTTTCATTTACTATAAAACCATTAGACACTAATGCGTTATCAAACTTCTCGTGCCATTGTTTAGGTGTCTGTTTAAGACCATACAAAGACTTTTTAAGCCTACACACTTTGTGCTCTTGACCTTTGACTATCATACCCTCCGGTTGCTTCATATAGATCTCTTCTTCTAAGTCTCAATTTAAGAAAGCTGTTTTCACATCCATTTGGTGAATAACAAGCTTGTGAATGGAGGCAAGTGCTACTAGGACTCTAATCATAGTGATCCTAGCAACCGGTGAGTAAGTGTCAAAGAAGTCTATACCTTCTTGTTGTGTGAACCCTTTTGTGACAAGACTAGCCTTAAACTTATCAATTGTTCCATTCGCCTTTAGTTTCTTTCTAAAGACCCACTTACAACTGATAGGTTTACACCCTCTAGGCAAGTCCACTAACTCCCAAGTATTGTTACTTAATATAGACTCAAGTTCACTATTTATGGCTTCCTTCCAAAACTTAGAATCAATCGACTTAATTGCTTCTCCGTAAGTTTTGGGATCATCCTCTAAAATAAAGGTTGTTATGAAGTCACTTCCAAATGACTTCTCTGTTCTTTGTCTCTTACTCCTCCTAGGTTCATCAACTTCTTGATTAACTAGGGACTTACTAGAGTCGCCTACCTCATTGTTAGAGACACACTTGGATTGTCTATTCATGGGAAATATATGCTCAAAAAACTCAGCATCTTTAGATTCCAATATAGAACTATTGTCTATAGCCATGAATCTATATGCTGCACTATTTTGAGCATACCCTATGAATACACAATCTCTTGTCTTGGATCCGATTTTACTTTTCTTAAAATCTGAAATTCCAACCTTGGCTAGACACCCCCACACTTTCAAGTAATTTAAGTTGGGAGCATAGCCTTTCCACAACTCATAAGGAGTTTTATTTAACTTCTTATGAGGTAACCTGTTCAAAATATGACAAGCAGTCAAGATTGCCTCCCCCACAAATTGTCCGGCAATCCTGAACTAACCAACATGACATTCATCATATTTTTCATCGTTCTATTTTTTCTTTCGGCTACTACATTAGATTGAGGTGTGTACGGGGGAGTAACTTCGTGAATAATACCATTTCTTCACAAAACTTTTGTAAAGAGTCTGTGTTATATTCACCACCTCTGTCTGTTTTAAGCTTTTTGATCTTTAAATCTAGTTGATTCTCAACCTCATTCTTATAACTTATGAACTTAAACTTAGACTCGGTCTCATCCTTATGACTTAACAAATACACTTTTGCATATCTAGAGTAATCGTCGATAAAAGTAACATAATACCTTTTACCACCTTTACTCATGTGATTCTTAAAATCACCTAAGTCACTATAGATTAGACCAAGTTTTTGTGAAACTTGGGCTTCTTCGCAGCATGCTCTACAACGTTGGCTTTGACGCCCTTCTCCCGGTGAGACTCATCTTCCATCCGGTTGTTTTCTTCGATGCGTATGTGTTTAATTACGGCATCTAGAGACAACTTTGCGTCGTCGTGCTTTCCCCTCTTCTTGTATTTACTCCAAGAAGGTGGAAGTTTCTCCAACAGCGCCGCCGCCTGGAACGTCTCATCGATCTTGATTCTTTCATGTTCCAGATTATCCACCAGTTATTGGAATTGATGGATTTGATCATTGATTGGAGAATGATCAACCATCTGGAACTTCAAGAATTCACTCACCACATACTTGCGTTTGCCAACGTCTTCAGCACCATATTTGTTCTTCAGTGCTGACCAAATCTCTTTTGCAGAAGTAAATTTGACATAAATGTCAAATAGAGAATTGACCAGAAAATGTAGAATGTGGCCTCTGCAAGTAGTGTTGTCCGCATCGTATTTCTTCGCTTCAGTTTCATCACTGAGTTTATCCATCTTGAGAACATATGAAACTGAGAGCATTTCCAAGAAGAACAGCACTTTTGCTGCCCATCTCTTATAGAACTTGCCGTCGAACGGCTCCATCTTGGACATATCCGGTAAAGCTTGCTTGGATACCATTGTAAATTGCTTTAAGATTGTTAGGAAATTGTAGCAAACAAGCAAGAAAGTGATCAAACAAAAGTCGAGACGAGTCTCAAGATGACTCTGTCCTTAAAGCAATTTAGTTTCTACCAACGAGCAAGGTAGACAACAAAACTAATGCTTCCCAAGATATAACGACTGTCTTCTTTTCCTTTGCTCTAGGAGAAGAAGAATGAACTTGATGTAGAAGAGAAAGATAATGAAAAGAATGGTAGAAAGATTGCTGAAATTTCTATAGAATTTTGCAAGAATGTTGTGCATGTTGAAGATAACAAGATCTCATATATATAGATCTTAGATTGTGTTAAAAACCATGTTTGAAACTCATTTCAGCAGTTTTTCTATCAGTTATGACAGTTGATTACCGTTCATAGGTGAAGGGAGATGATCCTTGGATCAAAAGTTGCAACCCAAAATGAAAGGTTCTGTTCGCTGGTACGTCGATCTCTCACGTCGATCTCTCACGTCGATCTCTCAGTGAGAGATCGACGTCCTCAGATCAACATGGAACTCTCACGTCGATCCACGTGAGAGTTCTACGTCCGACTGAAAGTTCCTAACATTGCAACCCATCACATCAATCTCCCAAACAAACTCATATACATTTTATACAAGTTTGGAGCACACGGTAAGGTACTTTGATGTACTTTTCTAACATAAATGACCAAGCTCCTGCTAGCAGGCCGTTGGGTAACTGATTTACATCCCTACACTACTTTTGAGACTGGATGTGGCAGGACTCTTACTGGTTGAGGTTAAACCTTAAAAATGTTTCAGTCTTTTAACAAAAGCAAAAGACCTCAGCCTGGAGCCAAAAACGTCTAGCCGGCTCTGTCACCACCAAACACCAGCCCCCTCCTGTCGGCCACCTCTTGTTGCACGCAAGGCCGCGCCTTACACTGGAGGACGGCGATCTGGAAAATATGTAGATCTGTTGAGCTGAGTGGATCAACTTATCTTCTCCGAGTAGATCGGAGTAGATCTGTAGATTGGAATGGCAGTCATGGAAACATATCATCAGCATCAACACCTCCCCTAACCCTTCTACTCCTCCTCCTTCTCTTCCTCTGCAACCATCTCCTCTCCTCCCCTGGTTTGAAGTCGCTGGAGGGGATGAGATTAGATAGATCGGATATAGAATTGCAGCCAGACGATTATAAATTTTGGCCCCCCTCCCCCCCGCCACCCTCGCGTCCCCCCTGGTGTGATTTCTACAGCGGTGGGAGATCAATATGGTGAAGTATGGTGGTAACTTGCAGGTGGAGAAGAAGTGGAATTAGCGTTTTTTTTAAAGATTTTTTTAACGAGAAAATGACAAAATTGCCCCTCCTTACAGTGATGCAGCTTCCTATTGTTGCAGGCTTAGCATATGTGAATTGCTAAATTTATCGCATGTAACCAACTAGTAAGAACGACCAAAATTTTCTTGACCCATCAACATAAGCCCACATATTTAAAATGCCATAAGTGGAAAATAGAACTAAAAGAAACAACAACAACAACAACAACAATCATACACAGTATATCCCAACGACATCAAAGCTATCGCTAGGGTCTGGGGAGGGTAAGAGACAGACGAGCAATGCTTCCATCTCAATGGATATATAGTTTGCTTTCAGTGAGACCCCCGGCTCTATATCTACTTGTATAGATAGTACAATAATAGAAATATGTACTAATGAATGAATTTTATTAAATATAAATCCAAACTTTACGATATTAGAATAGTCAACAATGAATATGCACAAACAAAACAAAACAAAAAAAATAAAAAAAATAAAAGAATAAAAAATAAATGTAGAGACTATCTAATTCTCTAAGTATGCTCTAAGGTGCATCTACATCATGTCTACCCCTCCTTAACCTTAATCCTCTGCTTCCATGAACTACTATCTTGGACATGTCCTTAACCTTAATCTCTGCTTCCATGAACAACTATATTGGACCATGTTCTCAGAGAGGTGCAACTTTAGTAAGTCCTGACTAATCTGCTCATCCTACGTCAGTTTGAGCCTGCCTTTACTCCTCGTTCCTTCTACAGTGAAGCTTTCAATTGCTCTGACAGACGCCGTTGTATGTCTCCTCTTGACATGCATAAACCAGAACTAAAAAGAAAGAAGAAACAATTTCAAGATGTATTTTCTTTTTCTTTTGTAAAATTCTTTTTAATGATAAAATTATATAGTTTTATTTAAAAATAGACGTATAAAAATACATATCCAGTACATTATAACGACAGCAAGACTTTAGCTAGGGTCTGGAGAAGTTGATAGGCAGGCAAGCAAAGATTTTGCTCTAGTATATCCCAACGACAGCAAGATTTTTGCTAAGATCGGGAGAAGGTGATAGACAAGCAAACAAGGATTTACAACAGCGATATTTTTGCTAAGGTCTGGAGAAGGTGATACACAAGCAAGCAAGGATTTTGCTAAGATCTGGGAGAATAATAAACGGACAAACAATATATCCATCCTAAAGGATAGAGAGTTTTTCGGTTATTATTATACATTCTAGATGCTCTAACGAGATATCCCACTTTCTCTCATTTATATTATCGAATGATCAGCAACCAAACTGAATTAGGAAGAGTAATGTTATAAACCAAAAGTTTAAACTAATTGTTAACAAGTTAAATTAATATTAAGCAGTCGATGGATAGAACGACACCTCGAAATTACATTAGTTGTAACGTGTTAATTATGTTTGGGTGTTTTTGTAATTACAAATAATGATTATGTAAATATATGTACATGTAGTAATATAAGGTAGGAGAAAAAGAGTTAAATTAAATTAAATAAATAAGAGAAGATAAAATTATAATAGTAATAAGAATAAAATAATTATAAACAAAATATATATATAAAAAAAAGGGGGGCTGGCTGCTTCGCGGACCGGGCCGAATGGCCAACGGTCCGGGCCAGTTGTTGTCGGCCCAATAAGCTATACTATATAAAAAAAAATTCTGAGGCAGGCCGGACCTGGAGCGCGCATGGACCTGGGGGAACACGGGCTGAGAGCTGGCGAATTGGAATAGGGCCAGCCTCAAGTGGGTTTCCTTTAAATGTTGTAGTATAAATTCCTAATTGGTAAAATAGTTATTTAATTAAGTTAAACTAGTAATAAATTCAGGAAAAATATAGATAAATGTCAGAAAATTATAAATAAATTCCAGAAATTATAAAATGCTGAGATTTAAATATTCTCATTAAATTTCAGTAATTATGGTAATTTATTTAATTTGGATAATTAGATAATAAATAGAAATAAATTAAGAAAAAAAATAAGGAAAAATATAGAAAAAACACAATAAATACATATAGGCCACAGAATAATAATTTTAACCTCAAACAACATTAAATCATTATTTGAAGAATAGATGAACCTAGATTTGAGTGCCGGAGGATGGTAAGGATGGGCCAGGGGCCTCAGGCGATTGTGTTATTTGCATTCATGGCACGTGCATTTGCATGATGGTGGGTCGTGACGTACGGGTCACGGACGATCAGGATGGTGTACGGTGGCGGGGCCAAGTACACTCAGGATGGTGACTGTGGGTGGATACGACCCACAGCCACTCAGTAGGTCCCGGGATCATGCATTGCATGGCGGAGTTATTGGCATCTTGAGTGACATGACTTTGTTGCGTGTGACATGCATAGTAGGGCATGCATCATGTTGTTGCGCATTCTTATCTGGAGTGAATTACTTTTCCGTATGCATATGCTTATATGATATCATGTCCTATGTGCTATGTGCTATATCATTATTGTATGCTTGGCTTGCACTACTTGGAGGCAGGTGCCTACTGAGTGATTTCCCAGTCACTCACCCCTACTTCCCCCCCCCCCCTCCAGGTGAGCAGGAAGAAGCATTTGATTATGTCTTTGTTGAGGACGGGGCTGATACGGTGGAGTGGGCAGATTGATGGCCGCATTTAGGACACCTTGCGGATATTTGTTATTATTCTGTTGGGATTTCATTAGTCACTATTCTGATTAGACAGTTGGCACATCGATGTTATTGTTAGTACTGGTTTAGTGTTTGATTGAGACAGTTCTTTTATTTATGGAGTTTAATTGATGGTAATCCGTTTCCACGCGAAAAATTTCTACGGTTTTTCGAACAGGTAGGAAGGCGACTCAACGCTTTGTATTCTCCTCAGCGAGATACGGCGGATGCGCCGTTCCCGATGCTAGGGTTCGGGAGCGGGGCGCTACAAGTAAAGGGGGAAAAATATATAAAAATGGCAGTAATGTAGTCGGTCGGAAATAGCAATGTTAAACTGATTTGATTTGATAACTATTATCTTAGTAATTTATCATTCTTATAATGAAAAGTCGATATAGAGCGGGAGTTTAACCGGAATCAAACTCTCTGTTCCTTAAGATGAATGTATTGTTGGTCTGTCTCTTACCTTCTCCAGACTTTAGCGATAGTTTTTACCTTCTTTAGACTTTAATGATAGTCGTTGGGATATAATGAATATGATTGTTGTTGTATATGAAAAGTGGATGACTCATATACATTGCCCCACCATTGGCGCAACGCTCATGATTGTTATTGTTTCATTTGCTATTAGTCATTGATCATTTTCTTAGATCATTATAGTACAAGACGAACGGCAACTCTTAGACGGATGAAATAGACACGCATGTCGATAACTATATAATTATTCAATCACTATGATTTTGTATCACTATAATATTATTGTATCAAAGATGTAGTAAGTCATCTATGTTATACCCAGTGCATGTGTGCATGTGTACATAACAAATAAAAATAATAATAAATAGAAATCTTTACATTATGCCACCACTCTTTCCCCTTTCGATAAGCCCCTATTCATTATATCTCTTTAAACCCCATAACCTCCATTCCATAAAGTCCTTCATAATTACCCCTTTATTTAATCACAAACTTCCCTTTACCACTCAGTACCATTGCATTCGGCCATCAGTGAGCAAAAAAAGAGAAGAAAAGAAAAGGACCGTGAGAGAGCTGAGAGCTAAGGAGAGAAGAAAGAGAGGAAAAAGGGGAAGAAGAAAAAGAAAAATAGGCAAGTATCCTACCCGTACTCATTATGCATTTGCAAATTCTATATGTTTATTTTGTATCAAATTCATGGATCATGCATTTGCATTTTTGGTTGGATGAATTGATGTTTGTATATGTGAGTTTTGATGTATATATGTGCATATATATGTTTATGTATTTAGTTGTTATTTTGATATTATATGGCCTACTGGCCGAATGTATGTATCAATGTATTAAGGATGATTTCGGCCTACTCACCACTGGTACATGATGAATTTCAATTTTTGTTAGTTGGAGTCTGATAAATATATTACCAGATGTAAACACATATGAATTGAAATTGTAAAATGAATATAAAAGTCTCACATATGGCCGAGTGGTATTTTATGAGAGTGGAAAATAATTGTAAATTAATGTTGACATGATTTGTGAGGTAATATTTATAGGGTTATGATTTACGAAATATGTGACTTTAATTTGTATATGTGTAATTAGTTTGTTATAGGTATAAAAGGCCATGGGCCGAAATGTTTGACAAAGAAAAGAAAGAAAAATAGTATGCATAATGGGGCCGAGAATTCATTGGTGGGGGGATGAATGTTTACACAATTCTTGCCTGCAAATATGGACTAAATGGATATATGTTATATATACATACATATATATATATATATATATATATATATATATATATATATATCTATGTATGTATATATATATATTATATATATATATATATATATATATATATATATATATTGGTGTGTACATGTAACAGTATGTTAATTGTATAAATTAGCGTGGGTCAAATGATTGTGCGGGTGTAGTGCTCAGTGGTGGCTGACATACTGTGGGAGTATGTCAATTGGTTATGGTCTTTTTGTATATACATGTATTTATATTATATGGACATAAGTTATAAATATGTGGTTAATTTGTCAATTGAAATTCTAAAGTAATATGGGGCCGAGAGGTTATATTTGGGAGTGGGAAAATTGGTAAACTGAATTTTGGCACAAGTTAGGATATAATTTATTAAGTTTATGAATTCTTAAGATATGAAATATGTAGGAATATATTTGTTATGAATTTTGGAATTGTATAGTTTTTAGACTAATTGACATTGGTGTAGAAGGGGGGTTTTATATGATTTGATGGTGGGATATATGGATATTTGAAATTGTTTTGGAAAATCGAATATTTTAGAAATTGTTTTCGAAAATCGAGAATATTGTGAAATTCACCCTTACAAGGGAAATATATCGATGAGCCGGATTTTTCCCAAACAAACAGAGCGTCCGAGCATATTTGACTATTTTGATAGAGCGCCCGGACATATTGACTATTTCGATAGAGCGCTTGGGCATATTTGACCATTGGGGTGATCAATCCGTAAGACTTGCGATATAAGTCACTTGTCAGAAAAGTGCTATATCCATCGCATCGTTATCGTATCGTTATCATATCGCATCACAAAATGGATTTGGATTTTGCAACGCATCGTTTTCCAAAATTGCATCATCTGATTTTGATCGTGACTAACATTGGACTGACTGTGTGTGTTCATTCCATTTATTTATATCGTTGACTTGTATGCAGTATATCGTATGGGTAGAAAGGTAAAATTATTTGCGAATGGGAACTTGTTTACTTTGCACATTATTTACTTATTTGTTACACTCGTTTCCACGTGTATGATCACATAATGAGTATTGGCAGGTTACTTGCTGAGCGATGTTTGTCGCTCATTCCATATTATTTTTTTCTCCTTGCAGATAACCAGGACTTTGATTTAGAGTTTGTAGAGGACGTATCAGAGTGGGGCTATTGAGTACACGTGGACAGCTGAGGAGTCTTATATATGTACTTATGGATTCTAGTTTAGTATTTCGGCATATACTTTATTAGTTTGGATTTGTAATAAGTATGATTATTGCCTAGACAATTTATGTTGAAGTTTATTTGGGATTTTATGCCTTCCACTGATGTCAGTTTACGTCACACTGCTGACGTGTGATTGATTTGTATTGACGCCTCGTATTCCTCTTATCAGAATACGGCGGGTGAGCCGTTTCGAATACTATGGCTCGGGACGGGTCGCCACAATCTATGTATTATTCCAAGTTGTTTCCGTTACAAATTAAATTTTTTAAAAGTTATCAATTTAAAAAAACTCAAGCAAATATCTGCAATAGAAAAATGAAAGAATTTGCACTAATTAAGATAAGATAGGACAAACAAATATGGATCAACTTTTTTGTCCCAATGTAGAAAGGAGATTTACAAGGACAGACATATATGCAAAAGAATATGAAGAGAAAAAATAAAAATAAAAAAATAGAGGAGAAGCTATATAGCTTATCTAGTGAAGATCAAGTCAAATGAAAACAAGTTAATATTTAACTCAACAAAATTAATAAACTCAGACATAGTTTATTAAGGTTTAGAAATAAATACAATTAAACCCTCAGGCGTATTGGTGGAATTGAGGGAAAAAACGAGGAAAAATAAAGGGAAAAAGCATGTTGCTCGTGAAAAGTATGCAAGAGTTTGTGTGGAGATTGATCTTCAGTAACCGTTGGTATCGACAGTGGTTATTAACGGACATCACCTGCATGTTGAATATGAGAGTTTGCATCAAATATGTTTCAAGTGTGGAAGATACGGTCATCGTGTGGGTGACTGCCCTTTGAATCGTACAGCGGACACGGACATTCTAACTGAACACACTATTTCTCATGCTACGCAAAATGTGCCAGCAGAACCTTTCTGCCCTTGGATGATTGCGCGTACAAATTTGTGAAGGAAAGTTGTGCCATTCCAGGCTGCCCCGGGCGAAGCTCACAGAGAGCAAAATCATACACATGTAGGCAGAACCACCCCCGTAAATGGCTCTCGGTTTGCGCCTATTGCTGTAGAGGGGGATGATGAAGAGGTTGATAGAATACCGACATCCATTGAGGAAAACATTCATACTATTCATGATGCAGGCCCACCAGCACGTCTTCGGAGCACTACAAAAGATCAGATGTCCAAAACCCGTGATAGGAAAGCTAAGGGAATTGCACTGAAGGAGGTCACAAGGGTTAGGATTCAGCCTACTAAAGTTGTTGTGCCTGATCCTTCCAGTAGTGGCCTACAAAGGGATCGGCGTATGTATAGACAAAGTGATTCGCGTCCAAGCACAGGGGAACCCATTATGAGTTTTATACGTCTGCTGCGCGATATCACTAATGTCAATTTGTTCAATACAACAATTCCAACTTAGGGGGTCCGGATAGATCCTTCGTTAGATAATATAGTCAAGGCGACCCAAGATCTTGGTGATCTGACAAAGGAGCAACTGCCGGATACAGTACACAACACTAGTAGGGGTGACGGCAACCTTTTAGTGCAAGGTAGCGATCGCGTGTCCATGGAGCTGATTGCTGAATCCGTACCTGATCGTGTGCAAGGCCAGGTATCTCCACCACAACAAATTTGTTTGGATGAAAGTTCTGTCTTGTAATGTTAGGGGTGCAGGGTCACCCGAAACACAATGGTCAATTGTACGTCTTGTACGCGATCATAGACCAGATTTTTTTTTGTGTGAAACTAGAGTTCCGAGTGATCGAGCTCGTTATATTATACATCATACACATTTTACACATATTGCAGTTGTGGAAGCCCGTGGATTTGCTGGAGGCTTATGGTGTTTATGGGACCATACTAATATTCAGTTGCATGTACTATCATACACAGCTCAAATTCTGAATGTTGGAATTATGGAGAGTAATTCGGTTTCTTGGGTCCTAGCGTTGGTCTACGCCTCACCGACATCGTCAGTTCGGGAAAACTTATATAAGTATATTGAAGCCATGTATCCGTTTATAGATGTGACATGGCTCTTATTTGGAGACTTCAATCAAGTAATAAGTCTGGTGGACAAAAGGGGTGGACGCGATGTGTATGGCTCAGAGGTTGAACAAATGCCGGAAATGATTTATTGCTGTAACTTCCTGGATCTTCCCTTCTCAGGGCCACGGTATACGTGGTCCAATGGTTAACAGGGTCGTCATTTAATCGAGCAACGGTTAGATCAGTGTTGCACGAATATCGAGTGGCACCTGTGTTTGAACAAGGCATCCTTGCTTCACTTGCCACGGACGCATTCTGACCATAACCCTCTTCTGTTACTAACTGATGGTAGTCTGCAACGTACAGGTGAAAGTCGGCCGTTTAAGTTTCAAGCATATTAGATGGAGCATAAAGGTTTCGCCCCCTTTATGCAATCCGCTTGGAAAGTTTGTGATGGGAGCCTTAGCCGCACAATTGATGAGTTTATAGGTCAGATGGAAACATGGTGTAATGAGGTATTTGGCAGCATCCCTCATCGCCGTAAGAGGTGCTTAGCAAGGTTGGGGGGTATTCAGACCACACTCGCAGCTAGGCCATCTCGTTTCTTGTCTCAGCTTGATATTCAGTTGCGCGATGAGTACTCCCAAATTCTAAAACAAGAAGAAATTTTCTGGCAACAAAAGAGTAATCTACACTGGTTATCGGAAGGAGAGCAAAACAGCGTTATTTCCATTTATCTATGAAAGCACGGCGGAGATCTAGTATTGTGAATTGCATGCAAGGTCCTAATGGTGTATGGTATGACAGCCCAAGCATGCTTGAGACCCTTATCCAAAATCACTACAGTGGCCTATATACGCGCTCTGAGGGCGTTGATTTATGTGCTGAGGATGTGAGTATTCCAACTTTGAACCATTCGGATCACAGGTGGCTTAATCGGCCGGTATTAGCCGCAGAAGTTGAGAGCGCGGTATTTCAGATGGGGGCATATAAGGCCCCTGGGCCGGATGGTCTGCCCCCGGTCTTTTTTTAGAAAAATTGGCATATCATTGGTCCATCGTTTGTAGCTTTTGTTTTGGAGGCTTTTGAGAAGCAGCACTTCCCAGTAAGTATGAATAACACGCTAGTTTCATTGATTCCTAAGGTGTCGAGGCCGGAGAAACCAACACACTTCAGACCGATTGCTTTGATGAATGTGGTCGTGAAAGTGATTACTGAGATTATTGCGAACCGCCTCAAATCGGTTATTGGCAAAATAATATGCTACACATAGGGCTGTAAACGAGCCGAACGAGCCGAGCATTGTGTTGTTCAAGCTCTGTTCATTTAACTTAGCGAACGAGCCGAGCTTATTCGTTTATTTAAACGAACATATTTACTTGTTCAAGCTTGGTTCGTTTAACTCAACGAACAACATTAACGAGCCGAATACCTTAAACGAACGGTGCCACTTACCGAGCTCAACCAGAAAAGGGTGTTCAAGCTCTGTTCATTAACCTTTTATCCGAGCCGAGCTCGAGCTCGAGCCCGAACCAAACGAGCTGAACAACCGAACGGCTTGGTTCATTTACAGCCCTAGGCCTCCACACAATGCGCTTTTGTATCTGGTAGGCAAGCGGCTGATAACATTATTCTGGCATGGGAACTGATGCATATAATGAAGACGAAGAAAGGACATCCAGGATATATGGCCCTCTAGCTCGATTTAAAAAAAGCATACGATAAGGTACACTAGCCGTTTCTTAGACTCTTATTACTAAAGGTGGGGTTCAGTCAAGAAATGACAGCGTTAATCATGTTCATCATTACGTCAGCATCTATCTCTATTATATGGAATGGAAAGCGGTTGGACTCGTTTCATCCCCAGAGGGGCATTCGCCAAGGTGACCTTCTTGCTCCGTATATTTTTTTACTATGCATGGAAGTATTAAGTCAGAAAATTCAGTATGCAGTTGAGTTGAACCTATGGAAACCCATGACTACATCTCGGTATGGTCCGCGCATATCACATTTGTTCTTTGCGGATGATCTTTTGTTGTTTGGGGTAGCATCAGCCACACAGGCCAGCACAATGGAGAAAGTTATTCGCGACTTTTGCAGAGTATCTCGGCAAAGTGTAAGTGTGAGCAAGTCACGAGTGCTCGTATTGAAGAATGTTGCGGCACATTTTCAATCCCATATATTTACTCAAATGGGACTTCAGAGTACAGGGATTTTGTCACTTATCTAGGATTGCCACTTACGAATGATCGCAACTCTAGAGCAGCACACACTTATAGCCTGGAGAAAATCCGAGCGAAGCTGGGGGCCTGGCAAATGAAGAATATGTCAATGGCTTCTAGGCTTATTCTGATTCAAAGTGTGATTTCTTCAAATCCAATGTATGTGATACAAACTGTCTGTCTGCCTGTCAGTTTGTTAGATGATATTGATAAGATTTGCCGCCGTTTCTACTGGGGGAGTATGAACAAAAGAGGACTGTGCTGACATTCAAGGTGACAAATGGCAATCACATTGCTTGAAGGTGCCAAGTGTGCAAAGTCTTGAAGACAAGAACCAATGGTGTGAAGACAAGTGTGTTTGATGACATTCAAGGTGACAAATGGCAATCTTATCAACAAGGGATGTCTCACATTATAAATAGAGGTTGAAGTGAAGAGTTGAAGACACGCCTCTTTGCTATCTTCTTCTTCTTCTTCTCTATTCTTATTGTGCAGCTTGTGGTGAAATTTTTGAAGCATTGTAGTGCTGCTTAGATACACCTTATTGTGGTATAATTGTTGTTATTGATAAGACAAGTTTATAAGGCTTTATCAAAAGGTGAAAAGGTGTATGAGGTGTGATAGTACTGCAATTCTGTAAAGGTGTTGTGAATAGCTTGAATAGGGTTGGTGTGAAGCCCAAGGATCGAGCTAAGGTGTAATTCTGTGACACTGGTGATAGTGAATACCGAGGAAGGTGTCCTCAAAGACTGGAGTAGGCACATTTGGCCGAACCAGTATAAAATTTTTGGTGTTCTTTACTTTCCGTACTTTACACTTTCAGTTTTCTATTCTCTATTTTGTTAACACGTTTTATAAATTCTGGAAAAAATAGTAAACGGTTTTCAAAATTGCTAAAATTTTAAGAGACATAATTTAGTCTCTTATCTTTCATTTGAAACCAATTTGACTCAATTTGGATAAGTTTACGTTAATCAAAAGTCCAAAGTTCTGCAACTGCTACAATCTGTTTTTCAGATTTGCAAAAGTTGAGAAAAGTGACTTGGTTGACTAACTTCTCAAACGAATTTTCCAAAACTGTTTCAACCCATTATTATACATATCTTAAAGGTTATTGTGTTAAATTTTTAAAGGTTTTGGACTTGGGGATTGACGGAGAAAAATTTGTGAAGTTGAGTCAATTTCTGAACTCTGTTCTGGAATTCTGTGTAGACAAAAAGTTTTTGATTAGTTGAAGGTCTTAAAGATTTTATTTTGACTTGAAATTTTTACAGGAGTTATAAAATATCTTGAAGTATGTTTCTGGAAAGTTTTATAATTTTTGAAAGTGTTTTTAAAGTCGGAAAAATATTTGCAAAAACAGTTTCTGTTTTCTGCGTTTCAGATTTCAGAACTGAGGGGTTTTGAAAAGGGTTCAAAAATAGTGTGATTTCCGCTAACCACTATTCATCCCCCCCCCCCTTCTAGTGGTGTTTGTGTAGGGATTTCGATCCAACAAGAATTTCAATATTTTCAAAAAAAATCAGACTCAGTTTTGAGATGAACTTTCAAGGGTTTAAAATAGTGTAATTTCTATTAACCACTATTCACCCCCTCTATTGGTGTTATTGTAGATGTTACATTCCAACCGTTTTGACATATCAATTTATGAAACAATAAATTTCTATGAGTACATATATGGATATCTATGTCCATGTATGTATGCACACATGTTTTTAGTAACAATCCTACATTCATTCACTGAAGAATAGCCGTTTGGCCAATACAACACCACGCACCCGGCAACAGAGCAGGAATGATAACCTCGGGTGGCTGAACCTGCCAACTACATCCTCATGCATAGACAAAACATGTATGTACGCAGATATATAGCCTATGTCAATTTGGGGTTAAGATGGTAATATACCATGCTTAGGCGTAAATAGAGGTGTTAACGAACCGAGCCAAACCGAATACCAAATTAGTCAAATTGACACATTTTATTATCAAATCATGTTCGGATTGACATAAAACTATTGCTTTGACTAGACTAATTTACAATTTACATAATAATGTTGACAACCTTTAACCTTTTTTCTTTTTCTGTTTTGGACTTTTCTTTTTTGATTTTGATAATGTAAAATAAATTGTTATGTAATATACGACTCATTTTAATCATCAAAGTGTTCATTCATATAAGATAATTTAGTTTTTACTGATAGTGTCATTATTTATGTAGACGTTCTTTTTTCATGATGTGAAAAATGTGTAAGTAAAAATGTACATATTTTAAGCCATTCGTTTAAAATATGACAAATTCTTTTACACATGTTTGTCTTTCATGTCTCTGTTTTCACATATATTTGACTCAGCTAGGAAGCAGACAATTCTATTGTGTAAAAAAGAAAGTGAAAATGTGAATAATGATTTGTTGGGCAGATTGAAACATAAGCGGTAAACAACAACAATCATACTCATTATATCTCAACGACATCAAAAACTATCGCTAATGTCTAAGAAGGGTGGGAGACAGACAAACAATACATTCATCCCAAAAGATAGGAAGTTTTCTTCTGTAAGATCCCCGCTCTATATGTAGATGCATAGATGACACAATTACATAATTATAGTATGCTAAAAAATGAATTTAGTAAACACAAATAGAAAGCTTAGGCGCATATGACAGAAAGATCTCATGAAATAGCCAACGTGTTGCTTTGAAATCTCATGCATCATGTAATAGCCAACATGTTGCTTTGAAATCTCATGCATTTCAAATCTTTGTCCTAGACAAAAATAACCCATTCACCAGTCGTCCATTTTGTTCCATTTCATATCATGTTCTTCCGAATTGACATGAATGCCCACACCCAAAATCTTCTATCCCCCCCCCCCCCATCCCCAACAAAAAACATAAACGCTTCTCTTAAGGGTGCTCTAGTGTGGGGTTCGAATCGTCACGAGTGACCTGGATTTGAATCCTTTTGTGATCGGAGACGTTCTAACTGTACGAGATGATGGCCGATATTTTGGGGATGAGATCTCATGCCCCACTTTTTCCTCACTCTATTCGCCACCACGCGACACGTGACAGCAGGGATGGATAGTAAGGTTAGATGCGAGTGACCTTCATCTAGCTTCACTACCCACCCTCTGCTGCCACGTGTCGCGTGGTGACGAGTGGGGTGGAGAAAAACGGATCCTAACCCCATATTTTGTTAGGAAATCTGCTAGTTAATTAAAGTAAGAGGAAAACTCAGAGACTTGTCTAATATGCTATGTTATCGAATACTAGATTTTTGAATTCGAATTCGGTTAGTTAAACGAACTGTTCGACTCGATAATACTATAACTGTTATGCCCGTGGTAGAAAAAAAAAGGGAGAGATCATAAATATTTAAAATAGTCAAATCTTATCCCTTCTCCTTAATTAATCTTTTAATTTTTCCCCCCAAATCTCTCCCTCTCATTCTCACCCCTCATTAACCCTAATATCCCCTTCCCTCTCTCTTTTCTAGCGGCTGCCTCCCTCTCCCTTCTCCCCATCCAATTTCGGCCATAAGAGACAAGAAAGGAGGGATCTTTGGTCCAAGATTCTCAAGAGGAGGAGATCACGACGCTAACAAGATCATCATCTCGTATATCTGTCAACTCTCGTTAGGATCGAGGTAGGTGCATACTATTCATTCCCTCAAAACGGTATGAAGGTTGCATAGGCAAAAATGGTATTGTCATGTATTGTTTGCCTTTATTCTTGATTCAATTATAATCTTAATGATGTGCTCCAACGTGTCTAGTTTTCCGTTATATGATTCTTGATTTCAACGTGATCTTGTTGATGCCCCTTTCTTTGTAGTGATGTGATGTTGTTTTGCATGTATGGGAGTATGTGTGGTGGGGTTTTGGAATGGTATTGATGGATGGATTGCAGGAATTTCAGAATAGAAATTCTGAACTACGGGGACATCGATCGATCGATGTCCAGCAGCTGAGGGATCGATGTGCCTCAGAGGGACGTCGATCGATCGACGTCAGAAGGTGAGGGTTCAATGTACCCCAGAAGTACATCGATCGATCGACGTCAACTGAGTGAGGGTTCGATGTGTCTCAGTGGGACGTCGATCGATCGACGTCAGGGAATGACATCCAACTGTTTTTCAATCCTTTCTCTTGCATCCATGGTACGTGCATTGCATAAGGTACGCAGCGTCTATAGGGCGTGGGTGTCATGTGATACGCAGCGTCTTTAGGGCGTGGATGTCATGTGATACGCAGCGTCTATAGGGCGTGGGTGCCGGGATGATACGCAGCGTCTATAGGGCGTGGGTGTCATGTGATACGCAGCGTCTATAGGGCGTGGGTGTCATGTGATACGCGGCGTCTATAGGGCGTGGGTGTCATGCGATACGCAACGTCTATAGGGCGTGGGTGTCATCTGATACGCAGCGTCTATAGGGCGTGGGTGTCATGTGATACGCAGCGTCTATAGGGCGTGGGTGTCCAGAACAGCAAGTGGTGGCTAGAGACCATGACGCTGGAGTTAGGGCCCGGGAGCATGCATTGCATATAGGTCTAGGAGCATATTGTCTGACATATTCCTAGTTACGTGTGACACGTTATTTGAGCATGCATTACGTGCTTGCGCATATTATGTGGAGTGTTTTACTTTTCCATATAAGCCATGCTACCTTGTCTTACGTGATTATGTGGTAATATCTTTTTGGGTATGTAAGTTTTGTATTGTTTTGAGAGGCACCTACTGGGTGATTTCCATCACTCACCCCCTACTATTCCAGATGTAGCCGAGACGGAGTATGATTATATCTTCGTTGAGGATGGGTCCGACACCGTGGAGTGGGCTGAGTGACTCGTTGATGTGTCTGCGGCGAGAATGGAGACGGGTTCTTATGATGTTCTTGGGGATCACAGACATTTTATTTTCAGTACTACTTTGAAAACAATTTCATGCTTTTAAACTCAGATATTTGACCTTGACTTGTAAGGCCTGGTCAGCCTAGAAATAATGTCGTTATTTTCTTGAAGTTCGTTAAATTCAAACTTTTCGATGTGATTTATCATTTCCGCAGAAAGAAAAGAAAAACTTTTCTATGTCAGCACTGATGTGTAACAGGTTGATGTGACGCCTTGTATTCTCCTGAGTGAGATACGGCGGGTGCACTGTTACCGAGGATGGAGCTCGGGAGCAGGGCGCTACAATAACGGTTTAAACGAGCCAAACAGTTCGGGAATAATTGGACTCGTTTTACTAAACGAACCTAAATATGTGTTTGAATTTGGCTCGTTTGAGTAAAATTAACGAACACATTCGAATCGAGTACGAACCAAACTCGAACAGTTTGCGAACTGTTCAGTTCGCTTAACACCCCTACATGTAATCAAAGTCAAAAAAAATAATTCGAATAAACAAACTGGGCATTTGCTGATAGAATAACGTAGAACGAAGAGCTTATGTCAGATTCTACAATTATCGTAAAACAATTTACATACCATTAGACAAGATTATTATTTATTGATTCATAAAATCATAGGACATAAATTGATCTCTATGATAACGAGATTTGTTTAAATATATGATTTAATTGTTTCGCCAGGCCAGAAAAGACCATGGGTAGCCATGTAGCTGGATATATGGGGAAAAAAAAATTCAATCATCCTCTCTCTTATCTGATACCTTAATGATGATTTTGTCTGCAAGAAATGAATTCAAAGACATTCAAACAGCAAGGGAGGTGGGTTAAAGAATACATCCACTGAGAGCAATCATTTGAATACACCTTAAGGTACCAGTGGTAAGAAGATGGGCAAGCTGAACAGCAAAGCAAGTATTTCAACAACAACATTATCCCATTCTCTTAGAGGCTTCCGTCTATGGTTAAGAATGTTTAATGACCCGAACAGTTCGCGAACTGTTCGAGTTCGGCTCGTATTCGTTCATTAATGGTCGGTAAACGAACCGAATTCGAACACCTATTCGTGTTCATTGACTAAAATGAGCTGAACTATTCGCGAAATATTCGGCTCGTTTAAACAGTTAAAGTGTTATCGAGCTAAACGTGAACCAATTTTGAATTTTGTTTAGCTAAACGCACCGAGCCGAACAGTTTGTTTAGCCAAACGAATCCGAATTCGAAAACCTAATACTCGGTTCGGCTCGGTTCGTTAACACCCTTACCTATGACGGGGTATGAGAGTCGGATGTACGCAACTATACTCATGTGTTAGCAACACACAAAGGTTGTTTCTCAATGACCCGTAATGAAAATTGCGTCAAGCTGTGTCGGTCTGCTACTACTTCACAATATAAGAAGCACACCCAATTTAGTGAGCCAATTTGCTTTATTCCATCATATTCATAAGTCAAGAAAGAGTATGCCCTACCATTTAATAGATTCTAAACCTACCCTACAATTCAGGACACTATGAACAGGAAGCAAATTTTGCAAAAAAAAAAAAAAAAAAAAAAAAACAAAGCAATGCTACACATCGCATACAAGTTCCCTGAAACGAGGGTCAAGAATGAGTCTTTCATGCATAATGGACTACAATATGTGTGAACGAGCGTGAGTGCGTGGGTGGGTGCGTTGTCTGTCCTATATATAGTCTTCATATCGTATACAAATTCCGTGAAGCGAGGGCCAAGAACAAGAGCCCTTACTGCATAATGTACTACAATATATGTATGTGTGTGTCTGTGTCTATATGTCTACACATATAATTTCTGTCAGAATGTACTTGTTGCTGTTATCGGTTCAGAAGGATTTTCCCTGAGAAAAACACTTTTCAAGCGACAACTGGCTGATTATGCTCAAACTTCCTTAAAGGATGTTACATGAAATGCAAAAGCAGAATTTTCATGTATAAATAAATTACCACTCCTGTGACCACCACCACCAGCAAAAGCTAAAAATTCCGTTTCACGCCTAATCGACTAACAAATATCTCCAAATGGAAGTTCTATAATGCATATCTGTTAAAAAATGGATACGAATAGAAGTAGTAATTTGTTGATCGCTTGAATCGTGTATAAACACTATCTGTAAGAATATTTGCTCCCACTAGTTCTTGCAGTGTTATAGGCAAGTTTCTTCTTAGGATACAACACCCAACAAGTTTCAAACCTGCAATAAGGAAAGAAACCAAATGATCTTTCAAACTTAAGAATGTTTAGAGTAGGAAGAAGAATTCTAATTGCTAGAATGAACTTGTGCGTAGAATGTCTTGAAATGTGTTGCAATAGCCTTTTTATAAGCTCTTGAACATCATATCGGATGTTTCTAGCAGTTGCATGGTGATTGGGTATGTCCATTGGCGCATAAGTTGCAACTTTAGATGAAAAATCACTTTTATTGAGCACATTGATCGATCAATGTATCGATCGATGTCATCAACCGATGTCTCATAGCAAGCTTCAATTTTTCATTCAAGCCACGTCGATCAATTGAAGTATCGATCGATGTCTCACAGTGTGTTCCAGTTTTTCAACCAAGCTACTTCGATCGATCTATGTATCGATCGAAGTCACATCGATCGATCCATGTAATCGATCTATGCTGGACATTGTACTTCAACTTTGCACTCTGGGTACATCGATCGATCGAAGTCATCGATCTATGTGACATCTATCGATCGATGTGATCGATCTATGTCCAACAGAATACTCAGCTTCATTTTCAAGCCACGTGGATGGATCCAACTGAGACATGGATCGATCTATGTCATGTGTCAAGCTATTCTTGTTTATTTAAACACCAATTCACGTTCATTCTTATTTCTATTGCCCTTACAAACTATTATAACAATACATTGGTCCAATATTCCTGAATGTAAAGGTTCTCATTGTCCTCAACCATATCTTGAGAAGATTGATCATTAGTTACTGTCTATTGCTCTTATGAGAAAATAAACAAGTAAATTAGTTTGAAACCGTGACAAATCGCTCATGAAGCCTAAGAGAACTGTACAACATTTCCATTGGGGCACATATGGAACTCAATACAAAGAAAAGAAACAAAAAAAAAAGGAAGAAGAAGAAGAAAGGTGAGAAGCAAATTTCCCTTTCAAATAAATCAACAAATAAAGCTAGTCTTTTGTAAGGTACCAGACCTCTATGTTGCAGGCTCAATGTCCTTAAGGAGTCCTACAACCTGTTGCATACTAGGTCGTTTAGAGGGATGGTCAGCAGTGCACAAATATCCAATCTTCAAGGCTTCAACCATATGCGACTCTAGTCCAGTTCCACGTATTTTCACATCAATAGCTCTGGCTGCCTGATTCTTCCGTACCAAGCCTCTAATCCAACAAACTAAAGTTGAATCTTTCTCCTCTGGATAATCATCATCCACAGGCTTTTTGCCGGTTATAAGCTCAAAAAGAATGACCCCGAATCCATAGACATCAGATTTTGGTGTCGGTATCCTTAGAGAGATACTTTGCTGATCAAGAAACTCTGGAGGCACATATCCTGGAGATCCACTAGCTATCTCATCCTCCAGGCTATTACCAAATATTTTAGCCAGTCCGAAATCAGACAATCTTGGTTCCAAGTTATGATCAAGATAAACACTGCTAGCCTTCACATCCCTATGTATAATAGCTGGAGAGCATCCATGGTGGAGGAATGCCAAGGCACGAGCGGTGCCTAGTGCTATTTTATGCCTAAATCTCCAATTTGTCAACAACCCTTCGAGCCCAACATTTCGAATAGAGCTGTTATCGTCTTTTTCCCATGTTTCTGTGCTCCAGTCTTCTGTAGTTTGAAGCCCAAGTGGGAGGTCATGCAGCAAAGTTTGCAAGTTCCCATTCTCCATGTAATCATATATGCAAATCCTTTGTTCTCCAGCCAAACAAAATCCAGTCAAAGGCACAAGATTAGGATGCTTTATTCGGCCAAGATATTCGAGCTCTTTCGCAGCTTCTTGGTCTGTCATGGTGGATCCATGAACCAATACCTTAACAGCTACATGAAATCCACCAGGTAAGAATCCTCTATAAACAGGTCCAAACCTCCCTTCGGCCAACAATGTACCTCTATCAAAGTGAGAAGTCGCAGACAAGAGGTCTGCCAAAGTAAAATTCAACAGTGGCTTCTGAAAGACTACTACTGGAACAGATGTAGCTTGCTTTACATCAGCAACCCAAGTAGTAGAATCCGCATGAAATGCGAATGGACCTGACACGGCTTCTTCTTCTTTATAAGATATCTGTTTCATTTCCCTCGTTCGGGTTTTCCTCCGACAACCAAAGGCTAAAAAGAGTAATCCAATTAGCAAACAGACCACTGAGATAGTAAGAGCCAGGGCAAGCTTGAGCCCTTCATTTTTCTTAGCTTTTCGCTTGAAGAAATCAGGATTTGCAGCAATCGGGCAGCTATTAACTGAGCCGATGAAAGCTGAGCTGACAATTGTAGGGGAGATATCTGAACCACAATAAGTGAGGTGGTTGTACGAGAAATTAAACCTCTCCATCCCATGTAGATTTTCTAAAATATTTGTAGGGATGTTTCCACTGAAATTGTTGTATGAAACATCAAGCACTTGGAGGTCTTGGATGTTCAAAAGAGGAAAACTGCCATTTAGACAGTTCTTTGAAAGATCAAGTATTCTTAGACTACTTAACAATGAAATCTCATCAGGTATTTGACCAATCAAATTAGTTTCAGAGAGGTTCAAGTACTCTAAACCTGAGAGCATACCAAGATGCAGCAACTCTTGCTGAGAAAATCTATTATGTGCAAGATTAAGATGCCTGAGATTTTGGGCATCATTTAGGCCTGTGAATAACCCTCCACTGAGCTGATTCTCAGATAAATCCACATAAACCAAATTAGATAGATTGAAGCTGGAGCTGAAATTTACCTGAGAAATATGACCTTGAAATTGGTTTCTGCTTACATCAACCACTTGTAATGGCCCTTGAAAAAGACCAACAAGAGAACCTTTAAATGAATTACCAGAAACATTGAGGTAGCTGATTGAAGACAACCCTGCAAAGTCAGAATCTTTTCCACTAACGGCATTTCCAGCAAGGTTTAAATACTCCAGATTTGGAAATGCAGAACCAAAACCATCAGAAAGAGACCCATTAAGCTTGTTTGCTGAAAGATCCAAGGAGACCAATGAATTGAATTTTAGGATCCCAAGTGGAATGCTTGACTCAAACCCATTGTTGTTGAGTTTCAGAACTTGCAAACTTTCAAGAGAGCTCATAGCACGAGGAAGGATGCCAAAGAAATTATTGTAAGAAATGTCCAATCTTTCAAGTTTGCCAAAATTGCCAATGTTACTTGAAAGACTTCCTGAAATTCCATTGAGTGAGAGATTAAGGTCCTTGAGTGAACCAAAACTCCAGAAATCAGAAGGTAAACCAGTGATTTTATTGTTGCTGAGATCCAAAGACTCAAGCTTGATGAGTTTTCCTATGGTGGTATCAGGAATAACACCAGATAAACCCAAATTAGAAGCTACCACCTTGACAACAAATTCTTGTTTGGCATCACAAAATACACCAGGCCAGGTACAAAAGGGGGCAGAAAAGTCATAACTTTGCGCAGAGCTGAACCCCATTTTCTGCAAGAAATCAGAAAGAAAAAAACCATCTGTATTTGGCTGCTGGCAAACCAAAGGCCTAAAGAACAATGTCAGAAGCAGAAGAGAACCAAAAACTCCAAAACCCATCTCAAGATAAGGACTTTAAATTGTAAAATTATATAGGCAAAGACAAAAAAGGCTAATGAACAAGAAGAACCAGACCCAGAACCACCTCAAAGTTTCTACCTTTTTTTCAGACCTTCAGTATAACTACTTTTGCATCATAAATGGGTCTGAGAAAAGTATTGCCTCTGACCACTGCAACACCAATAGATCCATCATGAACCCCTTAACCCCATTACCGAATTTAAATTTCAAGAGGTAAAAAGGCCAACTTTTACATAAAAAGACTCTTCCTTTTTCACATTCCTTTGGAGTGTTATGCTCAGAACCCCAAAAAATCCAGTGAGGAGCACATGAGGGTATGGAAAGTATGATGGAAGACAACACTTGGCAGAAAGATTGTGTGAGAAGAGGTGGTGGTGCTCATGGGACTGTAGTTGGGAAAGGTTAGAGCTTTGTTTGTTTCTTTGTCCAACGAATTCAAAATAGAAAAACAAAAACATACACACTTTCACAACCTCAAAAAGCGGTTATTTTTGTTAATAGACGACAAAGTGAATCGAACTTTTTCAACAAAAAAAAAAAGGCAGAAATTTATGCAAATAGCAATGGTAAAATTTGAACTGGAATGAAGAGAAGGTGGAATTCATAAATAGAAATAAAGACTCTTTTCAAAAAAAAAAAATAGAAATAAAGACTAAAGCGAAAAGTGTTTTTCGTTGGTGGCCTTTTTCAAATGGATATTTGACTTGTTCATACATAGGGCTGTCTAGCGACCCGAACAGTTCGCGAACTGTTCGGGTTCGCTCGTTATTCGGTTCGTGTTCGAGTTTGTTTTGTTGTTAAACGAGCCGAACTCGAGCTACGGTTTGTGTTCGTTAACTAAACGAACGAATCCGAGCAAGTTCGCGAATAGTCGGATTCGGCTCGTTTAAAAGGGTATATAACCGAAACCCTAAATTACATTTCCATTTTCCAATTTCGCCTTCGTCTTCTCTTCTTCGGCTGGACTCTTCCTTCGTCTTCGTCTCTTCGAACATCCGCAGTCCGCAGCCCCCCGCAGCGCAGCCAGTCCAGGTATGTTTTGTATGGCCTCATCGTGTAATTTATTGATGGTTAAATCAAGAATCTTGCTGTTTTGTATGTGCATTTTTTCCCTTCTTTCTATTTGTTCGTGAGGAACAGGGCAGTGGTGATACTCGTGAATCCTGCCCCTGTTACCAATATATATCTGAGACTGTCCATGTTTGAAAAACTCAGAGAGAAAAGAGGCAGCAGGGACAGGCGGGGGTTTCAAAGGGTGGTTGCCCCTTTCCCTTGCATTATGCCGATGATTTCCTCTGCTCTAAAATACAATCAGCTGCTGTGATGATGTGTTAATTTATTCATTCGAAGTTCCTGAAACGGAGCAGAGAGCTAATTCGACCCATATCTTGGTTTGGCAACCCTGATGATTAGTGGGGTTCTACTGCATGCTGTTTACGCATGCTTAAATGTTCTTCAACAGCTCTTCAACTTAAGAACGTAGAGTTGATGCTTTTTAGTAGGCTGTTTGCTCTAATACTGGGCTGCTAAAATCCTCTAAGTCTCTGCAGCTAAAGTAGATTTATTCTGGCATTCATTCCTTTCCTCTTTTTCTGGAACGAGAGTCCTTATTGAATTGGTTATCTCACCCTACAATTGGAAAAGAAGTGCTGAGTAGCTTTGTTGTTTAAGCTGGTGGATTGCAGTATATCTTTGTGCTCAAGTAGTCTTGGTCGTGCAAAAAAGATGTCATAGTTTCTACTAGACTGGTGCTTTTCCTGTTGTTGACTATGTACCTTAAAAAGAAAATTCTGTTTCAACATTCAATCATTGTAAATTGTTTTTAATTTTGTTTCAATCATTGTAAATTGTAATACATACAGTTTTTTCTTTTGTTTCAGACGCGAGAAATCATTTGACGAGTATATGTCTGGACAAGAGTATTCATCTGAAAGTCGACCTGTGATGGATACTGCAGGTGAACATGATCCGCTTATGGAAGAAATTGATAATTTTCAGGAGGCCGAGGAAGCAAATAAGGATGAGGCCTACCAAAAAAAAGAAAAGGAAGAAGACTTCTAAAGTGTGGGAGGACATGGTGGAGGTGACAATTGCTGGGGTAACTAGAGTTCAATGCAAGCATTGCAAAGAAACTATGAAAAAGATGCCCGGTGGCACTACCTCGCATTATAAACGCCATTTGGATGGTTGTGCTCAAAGAAGAATTCGTTCAGGGGAATATGTGAGTTTCTTTTGATATAGTTTTTTCATGTACTTTTGCTATATATTTTTCATGTACTTCAACATTTTTAAGATTCTTAATTTTATTGCTCGGTGTGTTTTACAGGTGACTGTTGGTTACAGTCACAGACGGCATCGAATGAAGCATATCGACAGCTATCGACATTATGATTTGTGAATTTTCGACGAGAGACTTTGAATTTATTTTTTTGTCTTATTAGCGATAAACGTTTTGCATTAGTCAATTTAGTTTGATTTGTCAGGCTGAGACGTTGGTGTTTGCGAGGATGAACGGAGATGAGAACGAGAGTTGCATGAAGATAGGAACGTGATGGTCTCAGTGTACTTCCACTTTCCTCCGTTTCATTTAGATCTGCTTGTGCATTTGAACGTTATGCCTTTTAGAACATGATTTCGTCAACTGAGCTAAGTATCTTGCACTAGGCGATTTTTGGATTCATTTGCTGCGTGTGAGTTTTGGTTGGTTGAAGTTGATGGTGGCGTATCTGTGTTTATGATGGTGGCGTATCTGTGTTTATTGCCTGAATTCACATAGTTGGAGCAAGAGCAAAGATGATGGTGGACTTGTTTGGAGAATTGACAGCAATAGCTAGACCTTGCTTAAGAATGTCGTGCGACTTCAGTTATGTTTGGATATGGTTAGTTCCTTTTGTGAAAGTTCGGTTTTCTTAGCCTTGATATATAGGACTTGTGATTTGTGAAGGCTGTGTCTGTCCATCCACTGGATATAGTGATGCTCAGTCTTTTAGAATGGTCCAATAATCTAAGTGGTTTGATCTGCATTGAAGATTTTAATCAAAGCAAATGATTTGCAGATTTCTCCGTTTGCATTTCAGAATATCCTATAGCCTTTGGGATTATAGGGAAATTTCTGGTTAACCTTTGGTAATTGTGTTTATCGAATTCGAACACGAACTCAACAGCTAACGAACTCGATCTCGAACTCGACCTCTAACGAACTCGATCTCGAACTCGATCTCTAACGAACTCGATCTCGAACTCGACCTCTAACGAACTCGAACTCTAACGAACCGAACACGAATATTTGATTGGTTAACGAATACGAATTCGAACAAGCTTTTAGGCTCGAAATTCTAAACGAGCCGAACCGAATAGTTTGATAACCTTAACGAACCCGAATTCAAACAAGGAGTATTCGGCTCGGCTCGGTTCGTTTACACCCCTATTCATACATTATGCATTAATGGAATCATAACTGGGCGGTTGACATATGTTTCTACTCCACTTAACTATAGAAAAAGTAATTCTCGATTTGTACGTATCATCTTTGCTGAAGACTATGATAATCTTTTCTGTATTATTTCAATTTTATCAGGATTCTTTTATTATATGTTTCATCTATGTCAATATAGCTATACTAAATGTGAGCATGTTTAATTTTAGTAGTACTTCGAATCTTCCATTTCATGTGGATTCAAATACTCCATTTGATTCATGTTAACAAATATATACGCATAAATGTTTGTGTGTATATATATGTATGTATACATACCATGTTTGTTTAAATTCCTTCTTTAATATGGAAAAATAGGACGTTCCCGGTGCACTAGTCTCTTGCGTTTGCGTAGGGTCCAGAGAGGGACCGGTTCGCTTCGTGATCTGATGTACGCAGTCATACCATACACTTTGTACAAGAAACTGTGCGGCTCAAACTCGTGACTTCAAGATCACAAAACAACAACTTTATCAGTTGTTCCAAGACCCGCCCTCTTTAATATGGGACAAATGTGTTACAATATTGATGTTTTATTAAATATGTGGATAATACTTGGATGAAATGTTTCGTGCATATGAATCTGAAGTTTTAGCCTTCAAATGGTTAGAAAAGATTTTATTTCAGTTAAGTTTACATGCATGTATGTGTGTCTAGGAATAAATGACTCACCAAAAATGGGGAAAAAAAATCGTGGAAGTTTTATGTTGAAAGGTAAGTGATATTTTGCTGATTATGTAGTAAAAGTATTTCATCGGTCTTTGCTAATCTACACACCACAGGATTGTGGCCTTACGTGCATGAATTATCGAATGGTTCAAATGTTTCCTTTTTTATTTCTTTTCTTCTAGTAAAGGATAAATGAGTTGTCGAAAAGTAGCAAGATCTTCAGTTTTTTCTTAGCAGAAAAAAAATGATATTTAGTTGAAATTGATTTTAAAATAATGTAGAAGTTTTTGCATATCTTCAAAGTTTGTCTTTAATATTTGTATTGAGCGTAGCGAGTCCATATTTAAGAGCAACACAATGCTAATACCTAGTCTATCCACGTTTTGAGCAAAACAACAACAATAACATTACTCCATTATTACGACCTGACATCGTGACGTACGCCCGACCAAGTGATTTACGTACACGCTAGTGCATTAAATTTTCATGTGTGTTATGTGAATTAAATGAAAAAACTTAATTTATATAAAGCCACTACTAAGATTAAATAACTTGTAACAAGTAACATTAAAAGTGTAACAACCTACATAATGCAAGTTGTACCTAATAAAAAATAATAATAACACCCCTCCCAAAATCCTCCACAACCGGCCTATCCCATGGGAAGGACCAAAAGCCTTCCAAAAAGTGCACCATTTGCACAAGTCATAAAAAAAAAAAAAAAAAGACCTCTTCTTACATGCAATGGACTTCCTTTTCTCCAAAACTTCACATCCCCTCTCATCATCTTCCAACCCAAGCAAAGCCACCGTCATTCCTCCCCTCACACTTCTCAATCTCGGCATCAACAAATAAGAAGAAAGAAGGAAGACAACTTCAACCAAGATTTCTTCCATCCACCATGAAAACAATTTCCTAAACACTTCATCAATTCTCCCTCTTCTTCTCCAAACGCACAATCACTCCAATTTCTTCCCCTTAACCGTGTACTCTATTTTGTGGAGGAAATGAAGCTTTTCTTCAAGGTTTCAAGAGGCAAGAACGAGGAACTCAAGTCTAGGATTCGTCTTCTAAGACTAAGGTGAGATTTTAAGTGCATGTTCTTCAAGCACTGCCTTTCAAGAAGCCACCTCTATCTCTATCTAACATTCTAACTCTGGCACCCCCTTGCAGAGGAAGTGAAGATTTCTTCAAATCCTAAGGAGCAAGAACAAGAACTCAAATCTAAGAGCCTACCCTTAAATAATAAGGTAAGATTTTGGATGCATGTTTCTTTAAACATCTAATCTTCAAGAAGTCATCCTTACTCTTTTAGCCTCACCGATCTGTGGCTTCTTAGGGCCTTAGTGGAGTGGGAATTTCTCTCAAAATCAACGCAAGAGTCACGGATCTAAAACCATCCAAGTTTTAATCAAGCCTAAAGTTCGGCCGAGTCTAGGATTAGGGGTATTGGTGACTCTCTAACTCTGAAGCCAATCTTCAAGCTTATAAGAAGGTTCTAGCATATCTTGTTCACCTCAAGACTCAAGAGGCAAACAACTTACCTTGAATCAATCATGTTTTTATTTGTGAAATGCTATATTCATGCTAATATTACCTTCATACGAAAATGGATCAAATTAGTGCATTTTCAACCTACTTTCTTGAGTAGTTTGAAAGAAATGAACTTTTACCTGGAGTGCATGATTAAGATTACGTGACATTAGTGAAAATCAAATGCACTCTAGTGGATATTAGTAATTTAGAATACCATTCAAGAAAGATGAAAATTAAAATAGGGCTCTTGGTATTAAAAACGGGTTCAAGTGTTTAAAAGCCTACTTTTGAAGGAAAAATTGCATGTTTATGTTTCATGTTTTGTAGTCAAATATTAGCATTTCACTTTTTGAATTAACTAAAAACATAACACATTTAAAATTATGAAATATAAGTTTCATGGTAAAAAAATTGGAGGAATGAGTGATTGGGAGAGTAAAATTTTGGTGGTTGTAAGGGGGAGTACCCCTGTAGCGCCCCGCTCCCGAACCCTAGCATCGGGAACAGTGCACCCGCCGTATCTCGCTGAGGAGAATACAAGGCGTCGAATCAATCTCTTACACGTCAGAAATAACGTAGAAATTTTTCTCGCGGAAACGTAAATCACAACTTACATTAAACTCCAATAATCGTCTTTACATTACCGAATAAAACTCTGATAATAAAAGTACTAAGAAGTATGTGGAAAATCCCCAAAGTATAAGTAAACACAAACAGTTGCAGAGCCCCTTGGTAACCTAGCTGCAGCTATCAACTAGCCCATTCCGCTATGTCCGTCCCGTCCTCAACGAAGATACACTCGTAGTCCTCATCCGGTTCACCTGGGAAGTAGGGGTGAGTGACAGAAATCACCCAGTAGATGCCCGCCTCAACCAAATACAAAACGTACATACCGAAATGATATAGCCACATAGCACATAAACATGATATAACACATAGCACATAACATGATATAACACATAGCACATAAATATAAGATAACATGCATCAGATAAAGTAAATGCGGTAAGTAAAGCACTCCACATAAAAATGCGCAAGTACGTGATGCATGCTCAAATAACGTGTCACACGCAACAAGAATCATGTCATGCAATATGCCCTAGACCTATATGCAATGCATGATCCCGGGATTGACTGGATGCCTGTAGCCCGTGCACTACAATCCACCCTTGCGGATGCCCGTGGCCCGTGCACCACGATCCACCCCAACCGATGCCCGTGGCCCGTGCACCACGATCCACCATAATCACATACTCATGGCCCGTACACCATGGTCCATCATAATCACATACTCATGGCCCGTACACCATGGTCCATCATAATCACATACTCATGGCCCGTACACCATGGTCCTCTTCACTCGAGCGTCTGAGACCCGTACATCTCAGCCCACTCCCAATGCAATGCACGTGCCATGAATGCAACAACAAAATCGCCTGGGGCCCGTACGCCCATCCTCACCAACTCCGGCACTCAACACTAGTCGTCTGGGCCCGTACGCCCATCCTCACCATCTCCGGCACTCAATATTTGGCTTCATAAAATTTACGAATATTGGAAAGTGGTTATTTAGCATTCCTTTTATTTTTCCTTAGCTTGTTCTAATTTTCTAGAATTTTCTACTAATTTTCCCTTATTTAATTCTATTTATTACTATTAATTTTTAATTACTTAAATTTACCAAACTTCAGAAATTAAGTGAAAATAATTTAATTTTAACCTTTTATATTTCTTGAATTTATTTGAATTCTTATAGATATGTAATTATGTTTTCCTGGCCTGATCTGCCAGACCATATACATTTTTTGTTTGAGAGAGTAATGGGCCGCCTTCGGTCCGACCCGCTGGCCAGTCGACCCGGTCTGTTGGCCGGCCTGTTCTCTGCTTAAATTTAATTGTTTATTTATTCATTTAATTGGATGTTCCACCAGTGGCAACCCGCGCTGTGATTTGTTTTTCGATCCCAACCCCCATTTTCTCCTATTTCCAGTCTATAGGAACCTATTCTAAGGCCAACACACAACTTTTTTTAAATGCTTCTAATGTAAAAGTTCCCTTTTTTTTTCCAATTCTGTAAGGGTATTTTGTTTTCGATTCAATCATACCACCAAATTCACACACATACACGCACATAGCAGCCACAAACAATATATCTCATGCTTTCCAACATATACCAAATTAACAAATTAAACAAATAAAAACAACGAAACAAAATTTACAACTTAAACAATTAAAGCAACGAAACACATTAGTATACCATTAAAGCATGCATGAATCATATCCGTTTGAGGGGGGAAGAGGCACCTACCTTTTTGACGAATTAACTTCCTACTCGGAATCTCTTCTTCCCAACCCCGCTCACCTCTATGCTTGGTGTTGGGCAAATCCTTCCTTCTCCCTATAGGTCTCGGATGGTTAATTTAGAAAAAGACAAAAACTTTAACTTCCACACTTAATCCAAGAAGTTGACAAGTACAACTTTTAACATCTTTTCATTTATCATTTTATTACCGTTTCATTTCTAATTTATCATCCACGTGTAAGTATACCCACATATATGCCCGCACCCATACACGTGCATATACGTGCTTATACTTACACGTTTCGCCTTCGGCCTACTTTTAGCCCTCGGCACCCTATTTCCTCTTCGCCGCACATTAACCACTTCAAACCATGCATTACATATACTTAATTATATCACCATCATGGCCTGAGTAATTATTTCGATTCAATTAATATGATCAGAGTGTGATGATTGAATAACAAAAACTAAAAAGGATAATGACAAAGATATTAATAAATACATTTTTTATATAAAAATAGCGTACTTTCTTATTTATACTAGTCAAATTGAATCATGCCATGAAATCTGAGATAAAAAAAAGAATGACATGTCTTTATAAAAGAATAGTGTATCTTTATCCTTTCTATTATCACAAATCTTGCGATAGTCAATTTCAAATTGCTTTTTCAGTATGTTGTCAGTTAATAATATAAAACAAGATATGTTTTAAGTTGCTTATTGAACCTTATGTGTAATTTAGACAAAGTAGAAAGGAAATACATCAGAATAGCCGGATTGGTGTTATCTCAATTTTGTGCTAATATCCTTTTAATTGGTTTACTTGACTAACTATTACTGATAAGGATTTCTTTATACGTTTATATATATTTTGAAAAAGAAGTATAATTTGGGCTGTTTTTCCCTTGAATCTGACAACACTAACAAAGGAAAAGAACGAAATATAACTCATGCACACATATATAATTGATACATATAAATAACGTATACATCTATACAGTCAACAATCTATACAACCATAAATACGACATGCATGATCCGATTTAATACAAAAATAATGTCATAACGCTGGAAAATCATAGCAAATATAGGAAGGGTACTTGCCTCGTGTCTCGACTAAATGTGCTACACGAAGAACGGATTAGAAATTTCCTCCTTTGCTCCATGTTGCTAGCGGCATAATTGAGAGAAAAAGTAGAGGGAGTTGCCGATTTCTTTTGAAAGAATGAAGATAGGGAATATGGGATATGTGTGTATGTGGGCATATGTATATAAATATATATATGAGGAAGAAAAGGAATTTGAGTATTCCTTTCCTCCATGTTCCTGGCGGCATATATGGTTGGAGAAAGGCTGCCTTCAATTTTTTTGTGAGGGAGAAGGGCAGCATGCTGCCGCTGGGGAATGAAATTTGTGTGGCATAGATTATACATATATAGATATAGTTTAGTCTAACCCTAATATGACCAGGACTTATAGTTGTATTAGAAGTCTATCTTGTTTCTTTTCCTATACTAATCTATATATCTCATATACCAATCTTGTAACTTTAAGATAATTATTATCCCTATTTAGGATATTTCCTTTTGCAATTATACTATTTTCCTTATATTTTCTTTTCCCTTTTTTTTTTCCTTATACCCCGATCATGGGCATAACATTCCTTCCTCCTTACATTAAGTTTCGTCCTCGAAACTTGTCTGCTATGTAAGCAATGATTTAGTATGGTCCTACTTACTCCATTTACCTAAATAATGAACGTACTAAATATCCATTGGGTATTCCGATATGTAAACCATTCACTTCCTTATCATGCCTAAGGCCTCCAAATCATTCCTTGTATACTAAGGAGATAGTTTCTAAGTTCACTATCCTCTACCTATTTAAGATCTTAACCTATTCAAAGATCAAACTTAGGGTTATTGTCATCATACCAGGGGTTTCATACCCAGTCATCAGTCGATATTGTACTTATATATGCGGTCATAGCATCCCTCTAAGATCGTTTCTTAGGTGTACTATAATCTTTAACTTAATTCTTTATAATTACAACTTATAGACTTCCACTTATACTCCTTGACATGTATCATCCAACTTATTGCAATCTACCATTTCGTATTCTTAAACTCCTCGTATATGATTCATTTCCTAGTTGCATGACCATCTGAAATATCCATCGAGTCCTCTAATATGCTATCCATCACTCTCCTTTATCACGGAACCAAGTCTTCGAATTCAATTCTTATACTCATGAACTAGATCTATGATCATGTCCCTTACTTTTTCAGTGATATCATCAACAACTTAATATACGAAGTACGTCTATGGACATTTTTTTTTTCAAATAAAAGTATAGCTTACGTAGCTACAATTCAGAATATCGCTATGACCATTGAAAAATAATATCCATCCTAATTTTTTGTAAACACAATGTCCAAAGTATCATATATTTGTTTTCGCAACGCGGTGTCTCAAATGACCATTTATAAAACGATCATATAAATGGTTCACAAATATTACGGTTAAAACCACTTTAAAACAATTGAGACACAACAATTGTAAAACTTCTTTTTGAAAACGATTGAACGCGGAGTCTTTTTCTTTTTAACGAAATATACAGTTTGAAAGCCATTTTTTTTTCTTGTTTCGCAATATACAACGATCGAAAATTCAACAAATACAGAGTTTCATCAAACAATTTGAATAAGGTACACCTCATTTTTTTTTAAAAAAAAAAGAATATGTATATATGCATTGAAACTAATTCTGCTTTACAAAAAAATAAGTTCATCGCAAGTAGACGAATAACTTCAAAAGCATTTAATGGGTAAAATGCCTGCAATATCGAAAAGTTGACAAATAAAATTATTTTAGCAAAAATAGATATAGCTGACGAAAGTTTTTTTTTTGAAATATAAGGAATATATAAACATCGTTCTTCGAAAACATTATTGCTTTAAAATATATCTATTTTTTTTTCAGAGTTGTCGGAGTAGTTGAAATTTCATTATATTGATATATAAATTCAGAAATGAACATAGCCTTGTAAGGTAATATACTGTATAAAAGATTGAAATTAGTCGAAATATTTAGAAGCAAAATCTTTGAAATACCTTTGAAATGTAGAATATATCTTGGTGTACATGCTTATATGAAAATAGTTGGCTACTTGAAAATTTATAGTCCAATACTTCGTATAATTTTTTTCTAAGTCACTCTTTAAGGTCAGCAGAAATTCCACCTATGTACCGTTTCTTATAGATCTTTAACTTAAGTTGTCCAATCCTAATATGACACACTAAATATAAATCGACTTAAGGTGTTCTAATTCACCATGCTTCCGCATGCCACATTGACCCACCGTACTTCTTTACTTGGTAATCTCATCTGCGGGTTTTAACTTAGTTAGATCTTACCTGAAAAGCAACTTGTTCATACTTACTCTGCTACAATTCAAGCCTGCTCGGTACATCGGTACTTATATGTTTCTAGGGATCAACACTTAATCCAATTTGTAATAATTTGTCACTCCACTGTACTTAATTTTAGTAGTGTTTACTTATCACTATAAATCAATATCTCTAATAGGACTAATATCTTTGGCTTATTTGACATTCTAAAATTCAACCTCTTAATCATGGCTATAAACCCCTTTGTACGATATTCTTTGCTAAACTCTACTGATCATAATGCTAGTGAATCCTTTTCTTAGTACTTTGTTTTACTATCAATCATTTCTTAGGAACTACAATCCCCACTTAGACCTAGTCGCGTTCCGACACCACTGTCAAGGTAGAGGCATGAACCCGGTTCATTTACCGAAATGGTATCGGGTTAGCAGGGTCGAATCTAAGGAATTATACAAATGGTTATAGTCAGCACTAAGGCAAATAATTAGAGTCGCTTGGAGTGCCCTAGGTATACGTGGGCATGTCCCTTATCCGATCGTCACTAAAGTCTAATATCATGACTTATTTCTAGAATCGATACTTGGTATCATCATTTCTTACATCTAAAATCATTACTTATTTCTAAGTTCAATGCTTATCATCACAGCTTATGACTAAGATCAGTGCTTATGTTCAAATCATCATCTGATGTTCAGATCACCACTTATGTCTAAGATCACTTCTTATTTCCAAGTCATATCTGTTATATAATCAGCGTTTATGACTAAAATCAATGCTTAAGTCAAAGATCAACTCTTAATCACGATCGTCACATATGTCTGAAATCGCGACTTACAGGTACAATCATCACTTAATCTCTGAGGTCACGTCTTATTTCCAATAACATGCTTTATGTATAATCATTGCTTACGGCTAAAAATCGATACTTATTTCTAAGATCGTGACTTAAGAGCAAAATCGTAACTTAATTTCTAAGATCATAGCCTAAATTTATGCTTCCGCCGTGGATCTAGAGCCATGCTCTGATAGATCGCACTGTCGAACACGTAGTACTTCTTAAACTCATTTTGAAATTAGATCCAAGTGATTGGCGGTGTCAGTTGTGCTGCGCCATCATTCCTCCGCATCTCCTTCTCGAAGAATCTCAGGTCTGAGTGCAATAGTGGTGGAGGCGGTGCATGCTAGTTCAGCAGATGGTGCCGCTGTGCTAAGGTGCTGGTCATGGTGACTATGACATCTTCAAGTGCTTGGAGATGATCCCTGATTTTGGTGGTTCTCCCCACCGTTCCCAGCTGGCTCACGTCGTGGAGGCATTTCCTGTTATCAGAGTTCATGAGAAGAAATCGCATTAGTCAAAAATAAATCGAAAGGTTAAATGCCGATAAATCGATAGTTAGACAAGGAAAGCTCACCATCGACACACACCTCCCATAACCCGATCATAATCTAGGTCTAAGATCATATCTTAAGTCTACTTTGTTTATTAGGGGTAAAATCGAATTTTTTTTTTAAAAGATCGTAACTTATGTCTAAGTGATCTAATTAAGCCTGTGTTTCCGAGGCAGATCTGAAGCCTCGGCTCTGATACCACCTGTAGCGCCCCGCTCCCGAACCCTAGCATCGGGAACAGTGCACCCGCCGTATCTCGCTGAGGAGAATACAAGGCGTCGAATCAATCTCTTACACGTCAGAAATAACGTAGAAATTTTTCTCGCGGAAACGTAAATCACAACTTACATTAAACTCCAATAATCGTCTTTACATTACCGAATAAAACTCTGATAATAAAAGTACTAAGAAGTATGTGGAAAATCCCCAAAGTATAAGTAAACACAAACAGTTGCAGAGCCCCTTGGTAACCTAGCTGCAGCTATCAACTAGCCCATTCCGCTATGTCCGTCCCGTCCTCAACGAAGATACACTCGTAGTCCTCATCCGGTTCACCTGGGAAGTAGGGGTGAGTGACAGAAATCACCCAGTAGATGCCCGCCTCAACCAAATACAAAACGTACATACCGAAATGATATAGCCACATAGCACATAAACATGATATAACACATAGCACATAACATGATATAACACATAGCACATAAATATAAGATAACATGCATCAGATAAAGTAAATGCGGTAAGTAAAGCACTCCACATAAAAATGCGCAAGTACGTGATGCATGCTCAAATAACGTGTCACACGCAACAAGAATCATGTCATGCAATATGCCCTAGACCTATATGCAATGCATGATCCCGGGATTGACTGGATGCCTGTAGCCCGTGCACTACAATCCACCCTTGCGGATGCCCGTGGCCCGTGCACCACGATCCACCCCAACCGATGCCCGTGGCCCGTGCACCACGATCCACCATAATCACATACTCATGGCCCGTACACCATGGTCCATCATAATCACATACTCATGGCCCGTACACCATGGTCCATCATAATCACATACTCATGGCCCGTACACCATGGTCCTCTTCACTCGAGCGTCTGAGACCCGTACATCTCAGCCCACTCCCAATGCAATGCACGTGCCATGAATGCAACAACAAAATCGCCTGGGGCCCGTACGCCCATCCTCACCAACTCCGGCACTCAACACTAGTCGTCTGGGCCCGTACGCCCATCCTCACCATCTCCGGCACTCAATATTTGGCTTCATAAAATTTACGAATATTGGAAAGTGGTTATTTAGCATTCCTTTTATTTTTCCTTAGCTTGTTCTAATTTTCTAGAATTTTCTACTAATTTTCCCTTATTTAATTCTATTTATTACTATTAATTTTTAATTACTTAAATTTACCAAACTTCAGAAATTAAGTGAAAATAATTTAATTTTAACCTTTTATATTTCTTGAATTTATTTGAATTCTTATAGATATGTAATTATGTTTTCCTGGCCTGATCTGCCAGACCATATACATTTTTTGTTTGAGAGAGTAATGGGCCGCCTTCGGTCCGACCCGCTGGCCAGTCGACCCGGTCTGTTGGCCGGCCTGTTCTCTGCTTAAATTTAATTGTTTATTTATTCATTTAATTGGATGTTCCACCAGTGGCAACCCGCGCTGTGATTTGTTTTTCGATCCCAACCCCCATTTTCTCCTATTTCCAGTCTATAGGAACCTATTCTAAGGCCAACACACAACTTTTTTTAAATGCTTCTAATGTAAAAGTTCCCTTTTTTTTCCAATTCTGTAAGGGTATTTTGTTTTCGATTCAATCATACCACCAAATTCACACACATACACGCACATAGCAGCCACAAACAATATATCTCATGCTTTCCAACATATACCAAATTAACAAATTAAACAAATAAAAACAACGAAACAAAATTTACAACTTAAACAATTAAAGCAACGAAACACATTAGTATACCATTAAAGCATGCATGAATCATATTCGTTTGAGGGGGGAAGAGGCACCTACCTTTTTGACGAATTAACTTCCTACTCGGAATCTCTTCTTCCCAACCCCGCTCACCTCTATGCTTGGTGTTGGGCAAATCCTTCCTTCTCCCTATAGGTCTCGGATGGTTAATTTAGAAAAAGACAAAAACTTTAACTTCCACACTTAATCCAAGAAGTTGACAAGTACAACTTTTAACATCTTTTCATTTATCATTTTATTACCGTTTCATTTCTAATTTATCATCCACGTGTAAGTATACCCACATATATGCCCGCACCCATACACGTGCATATACGTGCTTATACTTACACGTTTCGCCTTCGGCCTACTTTTAGCCCTCGGCACCCTATTTCCTCTTCGCCGCACATTAACCACTTCAAACCATGCATTACATATACTTAATTATATCACCATCATGGCCTGAGTAATTATTTCGATTCAATTAATATGATCAGAGTGTGATGATTGAATAACAAAAACTAAAAAGGATAATGACAAAGATATTAATAAATACATTTTTTATATAAAAATAGCGTACTTTCTTATTTATACTAGTCAAATTGAATCATGCCATGAAATCTGAGATAAAAAAAGAATGACATGTCTTTATAAAAGAATAGTGTATCTTTATCCTTTCTATTATCACAAATCTTGCGATAGTCAATTTCAAATTGCTTTTTCAGTATGTTGTCAGTTAATAATATAAAACAAGATATGTTTTAAGTTGCTTATTGAACCTTATGTGTAATTTAGACAAAGTAGAAAGGAAATACATCAGAATAGCCGGATTGGTGTTATCTCAATTTTGTGCTAATATCCTTTTAATTGGTTTACTTGACTAACTATTACTGATAAGGATTTCTTTATACGTTTATATATATTTTGAAAAAGAAGTATAATTTGGGCTGTTTTTCCCTTGAATCTGACAACACTAACAAAGGAAAAGAACGAAATATAACTCATGCACACATATATAATTGATACATATAAATAACGTATACATCTATACAGTCAACAATCTATACAACCATAAATACGACATGCATGATCCGATTTAATACAAAAATAATGTCATAACGCTGGAAAATCATAGCAAATATAGGAAGGGTACTTGCCTCGTGTCTCGACTAAATGTGCTACACGAAGAACGGATTAGAAATTTCCTCCTTTGCTCCATGTTGCTAGCGGCATAATTGAGAGAAAAAGTAGAGGGAGTTGCCGATTTCTTTTGAAAGAATGAAGATAGGGAATATGGGATATGTGTGTATGTGGGCATATGTATATAAATATATATATGAGGAAGAAAAGGAATTTGAGTATTCCTTTCCTCCATGTTCCTGGCGGCATATATGGTTGGAGAAAGGCTGCCTTCAATTTTTTTGTGAGGGAGAAGGGCAGCATGCTGCCGCTGGGGAATGAAATTTGTGTGGCATAGATTATACATATATAGATATAGTTTAGTCTAACCCTAATATGACCAGGACTTATAGTTGTATTAGAAGTCTATCTTGTTTCTTTTCCTATACTAATCTATATATCTCATATACCAATCTTGTAACTTTAAGATAATTATTATCCATACTTAGGATATTTCCTTTTGCAATTATACTATTTTCCTTATATTTTCTTTTCCCTTTTTTTTTTTCCTTATACCCCGATCATGGGCATAACAACCCCTCGGCCCATGGCTCCAAAATGGGGAACCAAAGTTTTTTTTCTTCTTTTAGCTCAATATATGATACAATGTGATACTTGATATGTGTAATTATGTGTAGTATGAGATTGTACAAATATATGTCTTATATAACTATTATGTTGACTTGTCATATGCTATGCCTAATAATGTATGCGTTTATGAGGCTTTTTACATGGAAGACTTGGATGGCATAAGCTCTCAAGTGGGCTATTTAAGGGTGAAATTGAGTGTCCAAAATTCATAGATTGCCTTGCGGAACAACTTCGAAAACGAGGCTGTTTTCAGGTAAGGCCCAAGACCACCCCTTTGTAAGGGCAAAATTGGGGTTTTCCTTGATTTTACGGCTTATAGAAATAAGTTGTTGATATGATTATAGGTTTGTGATCTTAGAGCGTCAAACCGAACTCCGAGTATGCTAAATAACCAAGAAAATTAAAAGTTGCGAAAACAGAATTTTTCCGACAATAAATTTAGATTAAAACACCGTTTAAAGCAACATACAACTCTCAAGTAAAATCATATTTTTCTACGGTGAAAAGATATTTCAAATGACATATTTGACACTAGTTGAAATGAAATAAAAGACTGAAAAGACATGATTTTATAACGAGGAATCACAACATGTTTCCAAACGATTTTACAACATATTGCGAAAGAAAGAAATTCACGTAACGAACCATATGAACGAGACGGAGGATTCCAAGAGACACAGTTTATGTTTATGTTATGAGTCGCATAAGTACCTTGTGATCCTCCCCTACGATTTTATATGCAGAGGCCGACATGGTACCACCGCGGTTGAACCATGGGCATAGTTATGTCTCGATGAGATGCGTCATCCTGACACCGAAGTCGGGGAGGCCGGTTCCATGGGACATAGTATACGTTACTTACCGTATGTTCTTCAGGCGAGCAATCCTGGGAGCACCGGCAGTACGAGTCACAATTAGTGTAGCGCCCCGCTCCCGAGCCCTAACATCGGGAACAGTGCACCCGCCGTATCTCACTAAGGAGAATACAAAGCGTCGAATCAATCTCTTACTCGTCAAAAATGACGTAGAAATTTTTCGCGGAAACGTAAACCATAACATATATTAAACTCCAATAATCGTCATTACATTGCTAAATAAAAATTCTGGGAATAAAAGTAATAAAGTAGTATGTGGAAAATCCTCAAAGTATAAATAAGAACAAAACAGCTCCAGAGTCCCCTCATATCCTAGCTGCAGCTCTCAACCAGCCCACTCCGCTATGTCCGTCCCGTCCTCAACAAAGATGTGCTCATAGTCCTCATCCGGCTCACCTGGGAAGTAGGGGTGAGTGACAGAAAATCACCCAGTAGATGCCCGCCTCAAACCAATACAAAACGTGCATACCGAAATGATATAGCCACATAGCACATAGATATGATATAACCACATAGCACATAAATATAAGATAAAACCACATAGCACATAAATATAAGATAACATGCATAAGATAAAGTAAATGCGGTAAGTAAAGCACTCCACATAAAATGCGCAAGTACGTGATGCATGCTCAATCAACGTGTCACACGCAACAAGAATCATGTCATGCAATATGCCCCTAGACCTATATGCAATGCATGATCCCGGGATTGACTGGATGCCTGTAGTCCGTACACTACAATCCATCCTTACGGATGCCCATGGCCCGTACACCACGATCCACCCCAACCGATGCCCGTGGCCCGAACACCACGATCCACCATAACCGATGTCCATGGCCCATACACCATGATCTACCATAACCGAGTATCTATGGCCCGTACACCATGATCCACACCACTCGAGCGTCTGAGACCCGTACATCTCAACCCACTCCAAATGCAAATGCACGTGCCATGAATGCAACAACAAAGTCGCCTGGGGGCCGTACGCCAATCCTCACCAACTCCGGCACTCAACAACAAAGTCGCCTGGGGCCCGTACGCCCATCCTCACCATCTCCGGCACTCTATATTTGGTTTCATAAATTTTACGAATATTGAAAAGTTGTTATTTAGCATCCCCTTATTTTTCCTTAGCTTGTATTAATTTTTTAGAATTTTATACTAATTTTCCCTTATTTAATTCTATTTATTACTAATTATTTTTAATTACTTACATTTACCAAAATTCAGAAATTAAGTGGGAATAATTTAATTTTAGCCTTTTATATTTTTCTGAAATTTATTTAAAATTTTCTGATAAATAAATATATTTTTCCAGAATTTTAAACTAATTTTTAATTAATTATTTATCATTTATTCATTTCAGAAATTAATTTTCAGATTTATTTTTTAAATTTTCTGGTTTGGGCCGGCTTGCTGGCCTGGTCCGGTCCGCTGGCCATCCGGTCCGGTCCGGCAGCCAGGCCGGTCCAACAACATTTTCCTTTTTGTTTTTTATATTAAATTATATTTCCTTCTAACCTTCATAAAATCTTCGTTTTAACTCCGATTGACCTCAAACCAGTTGCGTTGGACTCGTTATAACGAGACGCAACTTTTGGGAGTGGACACATCAGCAAGTGTCCGGAAGCGCCATCAGGGGCCGCGCGTGGGCCCCACGCGCCACCCCCTGAAACGCGTCCGTCAGACCCATTTTATCGACTTTCAACCCAATCCCAACCTATTCCGGGCTAGATGAACTTATTCTAAGGCCAAAACGCAATTTTAAAGGACCCTAAGTGTGAGAATATTCAACCTTTTGATTTCATTCTAGGGTGTTTCCAATCCAAATCACAACCATCAATTTCAATACACACGCACATACACATACAGCCATAAACAACACATCTCATGCTTTCCCATATAAAACAAGACCAAATTCACATATTAAACAAATAAAAACAACGAATCACATAAATATATCATCAAAGCATGCATGTATTATACCCGTTTGAGTGGGAAGAGTCACCTATCTTAAACTCGAAGTGGTGAAATCAAAAATACGTGGTGATGCTTGGCTAGCCCTTTTCCTCCACTCCTTTCTTTCTCTCTTCTTTTTCTTTTTCTTTTTTTTCCTTCCCTTGAATTGCTACTACGTTGCTCTTATTATATATTTTTTTCTTTTTGAGAATAGCAGCCAACGGCTGCTTTGTATATTATTATTTTTTGATTGTCTTCGTTGGGGGTGGGCGGCAGGGATTTGGGAATGGGAGTGGGGGTTATGGTATATTTATAAGGAAATTTAAGGTTTCCCATAGGTGATTAGGTTTAGTTTATCAAGTAGTACCCTATTCTACTTAAAGTTTGTTTGCGTTATCATTATCTTACTTTTAATTGGGAAGAATAAATAATTATCTCTTCTCTTTTATTAATTTTTTTTAGGCCGTAACATCCTACCCACCTTACAAGAAGTTTCGTCCTCGAAACTTGACGTACCTTATTCGAAGAGCTGTGGATACCTCTCTCGCATCTGCTCCTCGAGCTCCCAAGTCGTCTCACGCTCCATATGATTGGTCCAATGAACTTTAACATAAGGGATGACCCGGTGTCTCAAAACCTGGTCCTTGCAATCCATGATCTTGATAGGAATCTCCTCACATGTAGTATCCGGTCGGATCCTCAACGGTGGTGTATCTAGAACATGACTCGGATCCGGCACATGTCTCCTCAACTGAGAAACATGGAATACGCTGTGTACTTGGGTCAAGGCAGGGGGTAACGTTAATCAGTAGGCCAGGGTACCGACCCTCTCGAGTACCTCATAAGGACCAATGTAGCGAAGCTTCAGCTTACCCTTCAAACCAAATCGAGAAACCCCTTTCATAGGTGACACTATCAAGTAAACCTTCTCGCCCACATCGAACTCTAGGGGACGTCGTTTCGAATCAGCCCAGCTCTTGCTTCTGTCTTGAGTAACCTTGAGTCTATCTCGTATCAACTTCACTTTCTCTCTAGTCTGCTCAACCAACTCAGGGCCGGTAATAACGCGCTCACCGACCTCATCCCAATGAACAAGGGACCTGCACTTAAGCCCATAGAGCGCCTCAAAGGGTGCCATGTCGATGGCACTATGGTGACCCTTGGTAATAGATATTTATTATGTATCGTGATCTTATTAAGCTCAGGATAATCGATGCATGGCCTTAGACTACCGTCCTTCTGTTAGTGTATGTGTCCTAGGCCATGGTTTGGATATTTATGTTATGCATTTATTATTAATAAAAGAGATTTTATTATCATCATTGTTGGTTAGTATGTTACACAATTTTGATATATGTCCCTGATTCATTATTGTTATAGAGATAAAATAATTTATAATCAGTATGAGTATTGATTTGATAATCATGAGATGATTATGTGTATGGTGATACGAATCAATCTCATAGATACTTGTTAGAGAACAGTGTATTGGATAGACCCATCATGAGATTGCTACATGGATTAGCGTCATAAGTAAATCTCATGATAGTCATGTTTTGATCCTTTGACTTGAGATTGTCATAGTTTCCAACATAAGGACTATTATATTTTGACATGATCAAACGTTATCCGTAACTGGATAATAATAAAGGTCATGATTGAATGTGATAGAAATTGTGTAGAGGATATTTGAACAATCAAGATAGAATTTGTCCCTCTCTTTTGAGAGAGATGTCTTTGGGCCCCTCGATTAGTGAGACTGTGAAATGCATGGACATGCTCAAATGAATTGATAGTGTGATCAATATCATTTGTTTTATCAGTCTACTTAGAGATCGAGTAATCATATATTTGAACTATATAAGTATGACGCTGACCATGACTTATGTTCAAACTAGATATCGTGTGACAAAGGGATTAATGCATGTACTATTATTAGGCTAGTTGGACTTTACTCGTATTAATTGGGTAGTTGTAATGCCTTGCTAGAGGCCAATTACGACTTGTTGGTTTGATAGAGATTTAATCAACTGCCAATTAATATGGGCCTATCGGGTCACACACAAGAATGCGTAAGGCTGAGATTAATAATATTAATAATATTAATATTGGATATTAATTATTATTATTATTATCGTTTTTAATATTAATAATATTAATATTGGATATTAATTATTATTATTATTTTCGTTTTTTTGGTGATTATATATACATGTGTGTTATCGGATAATAACGAGAGAATCCATATCTGATATGGATTTTGAATATCCTGATAGAATCCGTATCTGATATGGATTTTGATTGGCATCAACTAATCCGATTAGGACTCGGATTTTGATGTCTACGTATGTGTATATATACTTGTGTATCTCGTATACACTAGACACACGAAAATACATAGAGTCATCAAAGAAACCCTAAAGACGTTTTTGTGAAAAACCGAGTTCTTCAGCCGCGCCGTTTGAAGAGCTAGCACTCCGGACGGAAGCGTTCGTGTGGATACCGACAGAGGGTGATCGTATTTCCGCACCTACTTCATCTGCGTAATTTGGATCTACAAAGGTAGTTTTCGAGTTTCTTTCATCGAATTAAACGAACAACATGGATCCTTGGTATGAAATCGGAGATCAAGTTTTTGTTTTCCGCTGCGCGTTTTACAGTGATCTCGTATGATTTCCTAACAGTGGTATCAGAGCGAGGTTGTTGATTTCGTTTAAATCGATTATATCATGCTTATGTGATTATATGTTTACTGTTTTTGTATGGCATGATATGTACAAAAACCCCAACTCGAATTTCATATGATGAGAGAAGAATGGTGTTTTTCAAATCGTTTTCATGAATGATTTGTATACGGCGGTTTTCGTTTGTCATGTGATGATCAAAACCGATTCTGTTTATATTAGATATAAACATACGCTATTTGTAAAACCCTATTCGAATCTCATCTGGTGAGAGCGGATTGATGTTTTCAATTCGTTTTCATCAGATGTTATAATTCGAGATTGTTATATATGATATAAAGTTTTCGTTTTTCATGAGATGATCAAAAACGATTATATTTATATCGATATGAACAACCGATTGATGGTTCTGTTTTTGTGTTTCGAAAGACAGATTATCAATTCGATGATGATTCTGATTTCTGGTTTCAGATGAAGATTATCGAAAGGTTCATCCTCATTCTTGATGAAACCAAAGTTCTTAACTGTTTCATCAAAACGAAGATTCCAGCTTCGAGATGCTTGCTTCAATCCATAGATGGACCTTTGAAGCTTGCAAACCTTCTTTGAATTCTCAGGATTTACAAAACCCTCAGGTTGTGTCATGTACACATCCTCGAGTAAATTTCCATTAAGGAAAGCAGTTTTGACATCCATTTGCCATATCTCATAATCATAGTATGCTGCAATGGCAAGGAGAATTCGAATAGACTTAAGCATAGCTACTGGTGAAAAGGTTTCATCATAGTCTATACCATGAGTTTGCTTGAAACCTTTAGCCACAAGCCTTGCTTTGTAGGTTTGCACATTTCCATCCATGTTTGTTTTCTTCTTGAAAACCCATTTGCAACCAATAGTCTTAATACCCTCTGGAGGATCAATTAAAGACCAAACTTGGTTATCAAACATGGATTGCATCTCAGAATTCATGGCTCCAAGCCATTTATCTGAATCTGGACCAGACACAGTTTCCTGATAGGTAGTAGGCTCATCTTGATCTATGAGCATAACTTCACTATCATCAGTCACAAGAAATTCATATCTCTCTGGCTGACGATGTATCCTATCAGATCTGCGTTGGACTTGTGTTACATTTTCAGGCTCCACAACTGTTTGTGGCTCTGAAATTGTCTCTAAAGACGGTTCAGCGATATCTTGTGGAACTTGAGTTTCCTCAAGTTGTACTATACTCCCACTAGTTCTCTTGGAGAGAAACTCCTTTTCTAAAAAGACTCCATTTCGAGCAACAAACACTTTGTTCTCTGAGGGAATATAGAAATAGTACCCTTTAGTTTCTTTAGGATACCCAACAAAAATACATTTGATAGACTTTGGAGCTAGCTTATCTGACACTAATTTTTTCACATAAGCTTCACAACCCCAAATCTTAATAAAAGACAAATTTACCAGTCCATATCTCATATGGTGTCTTTTCAACCGCTTTAGATGGTACACGGTTCAAAATGAATGCAGCTGTCTCCAAGGCATAACCCCAAAAAGATAAAGGAAGATCTACCCGACCCATCATAGATCGAACCATATCTAATAAAGTTCGATTTCTCCTTTCAGAAACACCATTCCATTGTGGAGTTCCTGGAGGTGTCAACTGTGAAACGATTCCACAATTTCTTAGATGTTGGTCAAATTCTTGGCTCAAATATTCACCACCTCGATCTGATCGAATCGTTTTAATTGTCTTACCAAGTTGATTTTGTACTTCATTTTGAAAAGTTCTAAACATTTCAAAAGACTCATGCTTATGTTTCATTCGGTAGACATAGCCATACCTACTGAAATCATCAGTAAAAGTAATGAAATACTGAAATCCTCCTCTGGCACTAATGCTGATTGGGCCGCATACATCTGTATGTACCAAGCCTAATAAGTCATTAGCCCTTTCACTATGTCCAGTAAAAGGGGTCTTTGTCATTTTTCCAAGCAAACAAGACTCGCAATTTTCAAATGATTCAAAATCAAATGAATCTAATAATCCATCTTGATGGAGTTTAGATACGCGCTTCTCATTTATATGGCTAAGGCGACAATGCCATAAATATGCAGGGTTTAATTCATTTGGCTTAGTTCTCTTTGAAGATATGTTATAAATATTACCGTCATTGGAATCATTAAGGTTAAGGACATAAATGCCATTATAACTACTCGCAATACAATAAAGCAAGTCATTTTTATCAAAAATAGAACACTTCTTATTTTTAATTAAAAATGAATAACCTTCATCATCCAAAACAGATACTGAAATAAGATTCCTACTCATAGTAGGAACATAAAAGCAATTGTTTAAAATTAACAAAAGCCCATTGGGCAAGACAAGCTCATAGGTCCCTACAGCTATAGCAGCAACTCTTGCTCTATTGCCAACACGTAGGTCCACCTCGCCCTTCTTCAGCATCCTACTCCTTTTGAGCCCCTGCATATTTGTACAAAAATGGGATCCACATCCAGTATCTAATACCCAGGAAGAAGAAGTAGATAAATTAATTTCTATAACATAAATACCTGAAGATGTAGTCGCACTACCCTTCAGCTTCTTCAACTCCTCCAAATAAACATCACAATTTCTTTTCCAATGCCCAGGCTTGTTGCAATGGAAACAAGTTCCTTCCTTAGGTACCTTTGCCTTGGGACCAGATTTCGGTTTAGCTTGACCCTTGGACCCTTTTGCACCCTTCGCACCTTTGGGCTTACCCTTGCCTTTACCTTTCTTTTTCATAGGCTTGATATTGACACTCAATACATGGGTAGGCTTTTTGATATTCCCCTCAGCAGTTTTGAGCATACCGTGTAGCTCAGGAATGGACTTTTCCATATTATTCATATTGTAGTTCATAACGAACTGAGAAAAACTGAGTGGGAGTGCAGTAGTGTTTCTGGTCTTATATGTGGATGACATATTGCTTATTGGGAATTATATCCCTACCTTGCAAAAGGTTAAGGCTTGGTTAGGGAATTCATTTTCAATGAAGGACTTGGGTGAGGCTACCTATATCCTTGGTATCAAGATCTATACAGATAGATCTAAAAGGATAATAGGCTTGAGTCAGAGTACATACATAGATAAAATGTTAAAAAGGTTCAACATGCACGAGTCCAAGAAAGGATTCCTGCCTATATCTCATGGCATTCATCTTAGCAAGAATCAATGTCCTTAGACATCTGATGAGCGAGATCGAATGAATAAAATTCCTTATGCTTCTGCTATAGGATCGATCATGTATGCCATGTTATGTACTAGACCAGATGTCTCATATCCATTGAGCACAACCAGTAGATATCAAGCTGACCCCGGTGAAGGTCACTGGACAGCTGTCAAGAATATTCTTAAGTACCTCAGAAGGACTAAAGAAGTATTCTTGGTTTATGGAGGTTTGGATGACGAGTTAGTTGTAAATGGTTACACAGATGCTAGTTTCCAAACCGACATAGATGATTTCAGATCGCAGTCCGGTTTTGTATTCACATTGAATGGTGGAGCTGTTAGTTGGAAGAGTTCAAAACAAAGCACTGTGGCTGATTCTACAACAGAGGCTGAGTATATAGCAGCATCAGATGCAGCTAAAGAAGCAGTTTGGTTGAAGAAGTTCATCACTGAGCTAGGAGTGGTACCTAGCATTGCAAATCCTGTGGACATTTATTGTGACAACAATGGTGCCATAGCACAAGCAAAAGAGCTTAGGTCTCATCAGAGATCTAAACATATACTCAGGCGGTACCATCTCATTCGAGACATCATCGATAGAGGTGATGTCAAGATATGCAAGGTTGACACAAACGATAACATAGTGGATCCATTGACTAAGCCTCTCTCACGGGTCAAGCATGATCAGCACACTAGATCTATGGGTCTCAGATATTTGTAGGCCTAGTGCAAGTGGGAGATTGTTAGTGTATGTGCCCTAGGCCATGGTTTGGATATTTATGTTATGCATTTATTATTAATAAAAGAGGTTTTATTACCATCATTGTTGGTTAGTATGTTACACAATTTTGATATATGTCCCTGATTCATTATTGTTATAGAGATAAAATAATTTATAATCAGTATGAGTATTGATTTGATAATCATGAGATGATTATGTGTATGGTGATACGAATCAATCTCATAGATACTTGTTAGAGAACAGTGTATTGGATAGACCCATCATGAGATTGCTACATGGATTAGCGTCATAAGTAAATCTCATGATAGTCATGTTTTGATCCTTTGACTTGAGATTGTCATAGTTTCCAACATAAGGACTATTATATTTTGACATGATCAAACGTTATCCGTAACTGGATAATAATAAAGGTCATGATTGAATGTGATAGAAATTATGTAGAGGATATTCAACAATCAAGATAGAATTTGTCCCTCTCTTTTGAGAGAGATGTCTTTGGGCTCCTCGATTAGTGAGACTGTGAAATGCATGGCCGTGCTCAAATGAATTGATAGTGTGATCAATATCATTTGTTTTATCAGTCTACTTAGAGATCGAGTAATCATATGTTTGAACTATATAAGTAATCATATGAATTGATGGTCAAATCGTAGTCTTTCAGTAGTTCAAGCCACCTCCTCTGACGCATATTCAACTCTTTCTCTGTGAACAAATACTTCAAGCTCTTATGATCGGTAAAGACTTCGCACTTCACACCGTATAAGTAATGACGCCAAATCTTTAATGCAAACATCACCGCTGCCAGCTCCAGATCATGAGTCGGGAAATTTTGTTCATATTGCTTCAACTGCCTCGAAGCGTATGCACTAAACCTATCTCTCTGCATTAACACACACCCTATCCCATTCTTCAAGGCGTCGCCGTAGATGACAAACCCTTCAGTGTCAGAAGGCTGTGCCAATACTTGTGCAGTCGTCAACCTCCATAAAACTTTTCTCACACTCGGAGGTCCATAGGAATTTGGTCTTTTTTTTCCCGAGTCAGTCGACTCAGAAGTGCTGCGATATTCGAAAATCCCTCCACGAATTTGTGATGATAACTGACAAGGCCACGAAAACTGCGTACCTCAGTTACATTAGTAGGTCGGAGCCATTCTGTAATCGCCTCTATCTTCTTTGGGTCAACAGAAATGCACTTCTCAGAAATCACGTGGCCTAAGAAAGTCACACTCTCTAATCAGAACTCGCACTTGTTGAACTTTGCATACAGCTTTTTCTTCCTGAGAGTCTCCAATACCTCTCGTAACTATTCATAATGTGTCTGCTCATCGGGTTAATACACCAAGATGTCGTCAATGAACAATACCATAAATTAGTCCAGCTGCTCCCTGAATACTGTGTTCATCAAATCCATAAAGGCCGTAGGTGCAGTCGTCAGTCTAAAGGGCATTACAAAGAACTCGTAGTGCCCGTATTGAGTGCAGAACGCCGTCTTTGCTATATCCTCCGTCCTAATCCTCAACTGATAGTAGCGTGATCGGAGGTCAATATTCGAGAACACTTTGGCACCCTTCAACTGATCAAATAGATCGTCGACCCTTGGTAATAGATATTTATTATGTATCGTGATCTTATTAAGCTCAGGATAATCGATGCATGGCCTTAGACTACCGTCCTTCTGTTAGTGTATGTGTCCTAGGCCATGGTTTGGATATTTATGTTATGCATTTATTATTAATAAAAGAGATTTTATTATCATCATTGTTGGTTAGTATGTTACACAATTTTGATATATGTCCCTGATTCATTATTGTTATAGAGATAAAATAATTTATAATCAGTATGAGTATTGATTTGATAATCATGAGATGATTATGTGTATGGTGATACGAATCAATCTCATAGATACTTGTTAGAGAACAGTGTATTGGATAGACCCATCATGAGATTGCTACATGGATTAGCGTCATAAGTAAATCTCATGATAGTCATGTTTTGATCCTTTGACTTGAGATTGTCATAGTTTCCAACATAAGGACTATTATATTTTGACATGATCAAACGTTATCCGTAACTGGATAATAATAAAGGTCATGATTGAATGTGATAGAAATTGTGTAGAGGATATTTGAACAATCAAGATAGAATTTGTCCCTCTCTTTTGAGAGAGATGTCTTTGGGCCCCTCGATTAGTGAGACTGTGAAATGCATGGACGTGCTCAAATGAATTGATAGTGTGATCAATATCATTTGTTTTATCAGTCTACTTAGAGATCGAGTAATCATATGTTTGAACTATATAAGTATGACGCTGACCATGACTTATGTTCAAACTAGATATCGTGTGACAAAGGGATTAATGCATGTACTATTATTAGGCTAGTTGGACTTTACTCGTATTAATTGGGTAGTTGTAATGCCTTGCTAGAGGCCAATTACGACTTGTTAGTTTGATAAAGATTTAATCAACTGCCAATTAATATGGGCCTATCGGGTCACACACAAGAATGCGTAAGGCTGAGATTAATAATATTAATAATATTAATATTGGATATTAATTATTATTATTATTATCGTTTTTAATATTAATAATATTAATATTGGATATTAATTATTATTATTATTTTCGTTTTTTTGGTGATTATATATACATGTGTGTTATCGGATAATAACGAGAGAATTCATATCTGATATGGATTTTGAATATCCTGATAGAATCCGTATCTGATATGGATTTTGATTAGCATCAACTAATCCGATTAGGACTCGGATTTTGATGTCTACGTATGTGTATATATACTTGTGTATCTCGTATACACTAGACACACGAAAATACACAGAGTCATCAAAGAAACCCTAAAGCCGTTTTTGTGAAAAACCGAGTTCTTCAGCCGCGCCGTTTGAAGAGCTAGCACTCCGGACGGAAGCGTTCGTGTGGATACCGACAGAGGGTGATCGTATTTTCGCACCTACTTCATCTGCGTAATTCGGATCTACAAAGGTAGTTTTCGAGTTTCTTTCATCGAATTAAACGAACAACATGGATCATTGGTAGGAAATCGGAGATCAAGTTTTTGTTTTCCGCTGTGCGTTTTACAGTGATCTCGTATGATTTCCTAACAGCTTCTTCTTCACAAATAATACTGGTGCCCCGAGGACAAAACACTAGGTCTGATGAACTTTCGGTCCAGCAACTCATGCAACTGTTCCTTGAGCTCTTTTAACTCTGCTGGTGTCATCTTGTATGGCGCTTTCGAGATCGGTTCGGCTCCGGGTATAAGATCGATCTCGAACTCTGCTTCCCTGCTCGGTGGTGAACCTGGTAGCTCATCAGGGAAGACATCCTTAAAATCTCGTATCACCGGAATGTCCTCCCTTTCACTTTCTGCTGCTTCTGACCCTGTGGTGGACAGGCTTGTGCCGGTGTAGGACACTTTCTAGCATAATGTCCCTATTTGCCACAGTTACAGCAAACCTTTTGAGCTCTCCAACACTGACCTGTGTGCGAATGCCCACACTGTGTACGTACTAGGGGTGGTGGTCCAACTGCCTTGAGTGGCTGCGCCGCCGTCGCTGCAGGATCATCAATCATCAATGGTCGAGACGCCGATCCCTATCCCTGCAGTGGTAGTCTTAAAGATTGTCTGGTCAGATGGCGGCGCAGAATCTTCAGCCATCTCCCCGATCTCCCAGGACGGAACTCCTCTCGCAGCCTCTTAGCCCTGTCGACCGCTGCAACTCTCTCGAGATCACCCTCGACCTCAAGACACACCTCCAACAACTCTTCAAGAGTGGTAGGCTGGGTGCAGATGATCATTGGCTGAATGCGAGAGCTCAAGCCGGTCTTGAACTCCAGCATCTTCGCTTTCTCGTTATCCATGATGACGGGTGTGTCTCTCGCAAGTGCATGGAACCTCTCAAAATACTGGTCCCCAATCATGGACCCCTGTGTCAGAAGCTGAAACTCCGTCATCCTCCTCTGAATGACACTTTCAGGAACATAGTGCTTCTGGTACTCATCTCTGAACCCGGTCCATGTCGATGGTGGAGTCAGTCTCCGTGCCACGCCCTGCCACCATTTCTCGGCATCACCCTCTAAGAATGGTACAATCACATCAACCTTCAGGCCATCCGGAACCTGCATCAACCTTAACTGCTCAGACACATTCTTGAACCAGATCTCTGCCTCCCCTGGTCATGTGGTACCCCTGAACATAGGTATCCGGCAGTTCTGCATCTCTCGGTAGAAAAATCGAAGCCCCTGGAGTGGGGGTGGTGGTGGTGGCTGCTCCTGCTGCTCCTGTAGGTGAGCCATCTGTACCTGCTGTTGGGCCACCAATGTAGTCCGCGTCGCCAAAGTATCTGCAAGGGCCTCAGAAATGGTCCCCTGAGCCTGATGATCATCACCATTATGCCCTCCATTTCCAGCTGGTGGCTCACGTCGTGGAGGCATTATCTGGAATTTGAGTTCATGAAGCGAATAAAGATTTGTCGATAATAAGTTGAAAGGTGGAACGCGGATAAATCGATAATTAGACAAGAAAAGCTCACCATCGACACACACTTCCCATAACCCGATCATAACTTAGGTCTACAATCGTCTCTTAAGTCTACTTTGTTTATCAGGGTAAAATCAACATTTTACAAAAGATCGTAACTTACGTCTAGTGATCTAGTTAATCCTGTGTTTCCGAGGCGGATATAAAGCCTCGACTCTGATACCACCTGTAGCGCCCCGCTCCCGAGCCCTAACATCGGGAACAGTGCACCCGCCATATCTCACTAAGGAGAATACAAAGCGTCGAATCAATCTCTTACTCGTCAAAAATGACGTAGAAATTTTTCGCGCAAACGTAAACCATAACATATATTAAACTCCAATAATCGTCATTACATTGCTAAATAAAAATTCTGGGAATAAAAGTAGTAAAATAGTATGTGAAAAATCCTCAAAGTATAAATAAGAACAAAACAGCTGCAGAGTCCCCTCATATCCTAGCTGCAGCTCTCAACCAGCCCACTCCGCTATGTCCGTCCCGTCCTCAACAAAGATGTGCTCATATTCCTCATCTAGCTCACCTGGGAAGTAGGGGTGAGTGACAGAAAATCACCTAGTAGATGCCTGCCTCAAACCAATACAAAACGTGCATACCAAAATGATATAGCCACATAGCACATAGATATGATATAACCACATAGCACATAAATATAAGATAACATGCATAAGATAAAGTAAATGCGGTAAGTAAAGCACTCCACATAAAAATGCGCAAGTACGTGATGCATGCTCAATCAACGTGTCACACGCAACGAGAATCATGTCATGCAATATGCCCCTAGACCTATATGCAATGCATGATCCCAGGATTGACTGGATGCATGTAGCCCGTACACTACAATCCACCCTTACGGATGCCCGTGGCCCGTACACCACGATCTACCCCAACCGATGCCTGTGGCCCGTACACCACGATCCACCATAACCGATGCCCATAGCACGTACACAATGATCCACCATAACCGAGTATCTATGGCCCGTACACCATGATCCACTCCACTCGAGTGTCTGAGACCCGTACATCTCAACCCACTCTAAATGCAAATGCACGTGCCATGAATGCAACGACCAAGTCGCCTGGGGCCCGTACGCCCATCCTCACCAACTTCTGCACTCAACAACAAAGTCGCCTGGGGCCCGTACGCCCATCCTCACCATCTTCGGCACTCAATATTTGGTTTCATAAATTTTACGAATATTGAAAAGTTGTTATTTAGCATCCCCTTATTTTTCCTTATCTTGTATTAATTTTCTAAAAATTTCTACTAATTTTCCCTTATTTAATTTCATTTATTACTAATTATTTTTAATTACTTACATTTACCAAAATTCAGAAATTAAGTGGGAATAATTTAATTTTAGCCTTTTATATTTTTCTGAAATTTATTTAAAATTTTCTGATAAATAAATATATTTTTCTGGAATTTTAAACTAATTTTTAATTAATTATTTATCATTTATTCATTTCAGAAATTAATTTTCAGATTTATTTTTTAAATTTTCCGGTTTGGGCCGGCCTGCTGGCCTGGTCCGGTCCGGTCCGGCAGCCAGGCCGGTCCAACAACATTTTCCTTTTTGTTTTTTATATTAAATTATATTTCCTTCTAACCTTCATAAAATCTTCGTTTTAACTCCGATTGACCTCAAACCAGTTGCGTTGGACTCGTTATAACGAGGCGCAACTTTTGGGAGTGGACACGTCAGCACGTGTCCGGATGCGCCGTCAGAGGCAGCGCGTGGGCCCCAGACGCCACCCCTGAAACGCGTCCGTCAGACCCATTTTATCGACTTTCAACCCAATCCCAACCTATTCCAGGCTAGATGAACTTATTCTAAGGCCAAAACGCAATTTTAAAGGACCCTAAGTGTGAGAATATTCAACCTTTTGATTTCATTCAAGGGTGTTTCCAATCCAAATCACAACCATCAATTTCAATACACACGCACATACACATACAGCCATAAACAACACATCTCATGCTTTCCCATATAAAACAAGACAAAATTCACATATTAAACAAATAAAAACAACGAATCACATAAATATATCATCAAAGCATGCATGTATTATACCCGTTTGAGGGAGAAGAGGCACCTACCTTAAACTCGTAGATTAATGGTGAAATCAAAAATACGTGGTGATGCTTGGCTAGCCCTTTTCCTCCACTCCTTTCTTTCTCTCTTCTTTTTCTTTTTCTTTTTTTTCCTTCCCTTGAATTGCTACTACATTGCTCTTATTATATATTTTTTTTCTTTTTGAGAATAGCAGCCAACGGCTGCTTTGTATATTATTATTTTTTTGATTGTCTTCGTTGGGGTGGGCGGCAGGGATTTGGGAATGGGAGTGGGGGTTATGGTATATTTATAAGGAAATTTAGGTTTTCCGTAGGTGATTAGGTTTAGTTTATCAAGTAGTATCCTATTCTACTTAAAGTTTGTTTGCGTTATCATTATCTTACTTTTAATTGGGAAGAATAAATAATTATCTCTTCTCTTTTATTAATTTTTTTTTAGGCCGTAACAATTAGAGACATATACCATGATGAGCGTATCATTGGTATATGTGACTATTTGGAGAATCCTTCCGGTCACCGTTGATATCACTTCTTTCGTAGAATGGTCATCACCTATTTTACATTTTACAGTTATGCTTTTCTTTTCAAGTTAAAAAGCTATATAACTTAGTTTCAGAACCATAAATTTAACATCGTGTCCCTTACACTAGAAATAGGATGGATGAGTAGTATAGGATGAGAATTGAGAGAATAAGCTGCATCCTAGATAATTGCTAAGAAAGTTAACTAGATGTCCAGTATAATATTTCTGATGCTTTATGTTCTTGCCTACTAAATAAATTATGTGCTCGATGCAAGTAAGTGCGAACCCGACAGGTAGCATTTTCTTTACTCTACATTTTATTTACGATATGTTTTTATATTCTGTTGCATTGTCTTAGCCTGTTTGATTCGCATGAGGGATCCGAGTGGGTTGCTTGCCAGACGATTTCTATCTTGTATGACACTTGTTGTTTTAAAAAAAATTCTTTTTCAGAGGATCGTATCTTCGACATCGAGTATATAGCCGAGGACCAGTCTTGATTCCAGTTAATTGTGTACGAGAGACACATTTTGGTGATCCCTTGTATGACATTTCAGATTTATGCATTAGGTATTAGGATCTTATGTATATTTTGCGCATTATTATGGCCACAGGGACTTATGTAGCACTTGATGATATCAGATGTATGAACTAAATTATGTTTAAGTTGATTTGCTTCCGTTGCACTCTCCATGCATATATACTTGGTACATACGATGGTGATGACGCCTTATACTCTACTACGTGAGGTACGGTGGGTGAACCGTGTCGGGACTAAATAAACGGACGAGGTGTTACATCTATTGTCTTAAATGCTTCTGTCTATGGTGGGGTACAGAATGGTCAGAGGTATGCAACCATATCTATGTGTTAAAAACATACAGAAATTATTTTTCGATGACTCATAATGAAAATTGCTTGAAAATGTGTCGATCAACTGTTACTTCACGTTTTGAACAAAACAAGTAAAACAATGTTTGACTAATTATCTATGTTAACCAACCACGATAATATGTTTTGGGACGGAAGAAGTAGCATTTAGTTGAAAAGAACTCCTCCAAAATTAGGTTCAAATTTGTCATTAAATTTCTCTAGCATTCTAATAGTTAACTACATGATACACGTTACTAATTATTTTGTAAAACCAAAAATCAGTTTTTAAAAGTCACTTTTGAGTTTCTCTTTCACTTTTCAACTTCTCACTTCTCCACTAAGACTTTGCTTTGGAAAACCCAAAATCTTAACAAATTGTTTCTCCAAAAATCCATTCCAAATCTACAAATTCACAAGAAAACCTACCAAATCTTGAAATGGCAAAAAAAAAAAAAAAAAAAAAAAAAAAAACCTCCAAAACTCCAACAAAAAGAACAAGCGACCCTCTCCACGCCAATCTTAATGGCAAACTAGTCTTTGGATCAGCGATAAGGATGAATATTCTCTTACGATTATTCGAAAATTTTATGCAAATTTGTGGTTAGAGTTGAAGGGAAACATCTTTTCCGTTCATTTATTTATAAATAGAGTCAATTAAATTGGACAATTAGGGTACTCGATTTGTTCTGAACCGTTCAGAGAAGGTTAAATTTGGATAAGTGTTGGGTATGGATCGCAAATTTTAAAATCCGCAACAACATGAGATGGTTACTGTGTAGCAAAGAAACCCGTACTTTACCATACCTGACATGCAATAAATACAACAACATTATTACTCGTTGTTTGTCTGACTCGCACCCTTTTTATGTCCTAACGATAGATTTTGTTATCGTTAGGATATAGTAGATATGTGTTGTTATTGTGAATACGTATAAGAAAGATTTTTTAAAAAATATTTTTGTTGTTATAGAGTTTTAAATTACGTGATTGAAAAAGTTGATACCACAAGTTGTCAATTTATACTATAGAAAATATTTAATACGATATCTATTTTTATTTTCGTAACGAACTATTTAATTTAATGTAATAATTACAAATAATGTCATTATCTGTCAGAAAATTTATTTATTTATGGCCGCTAACTCAATCAGTTTTGGAGTGGATAGATTGATTTAGCATGTGGAGAATCATGATTCCCACGAAAACGAGATGTAATCAGAAAATAAATTCAGTGCAAACTCATTAAAAACTGAATCAATCATGGAGGACATAGGAGACAATCTGAATATTTACCTAGGTTTCATAATTTGATAGTTGTAAGCAATGTGGTCTTAGTTTTAGTCGATATCAAAAAGGTTGAACCCCAACCAGGGTTTCTGCCACACCCAGTTCCAAAGATAGTGTAGGAATGTAAATCAGGTACCCAACGGTTCGCTAGCAGGAGCTTGGTCATTTACACAGTAGTCTGCATAAGGAGCCCTCAGCACTGCAGGCAAGCCTACATGCCAAGAAGCTCCCACATTATGCACTTGCTGGGAAGGGGCTTTCTTGTCTTTGGCAAGAATTGAACCCCTAACCTTCCTTTTGAGAACCCCTATCCGGAACCAATTGCGCTATGTCCTGAGGACGTTTTAGTCGATATCAAATCGACAACAGCATTATTCATTGGTTTAGAGGATCTCACTTATGACGCGGTGCGAAGGTTAGATATACGCAACCATATCCATGTGTTAGAAACACACAAATGTTGTTTCCTGATGAGTAATGATGAAAATTGCGTCAAGTTGTGTCGATCAACTGCTATTTCACAATATAAGAAGCACACCCAATTTAGTGAGTCATTTTGCTTTATTCCATCATATTCCAAAGTCAAAAAAGAATAGGTCCTTGACTCCATTGAAAATAAAATTATCACTCCTCAATTAATCAAATGTATAAAATATATATGAGTTCTTTATATGACTAATCATCTCCTTGTTTATATGTAAATCTTTATGTGGTATGATTTCATTGTGCTATTAGTTATTTGTTACTTACTCTTGGAGCAAACACAAAACATCTCTATAATTTTTACCCTACGAATGAAACAACATTTACATAAAAATACTAACAATATTGTATAAGAAATAATTACTTTATTTTTCATCTACCTTAAAAATATTGTCTTAGTTTTACTTTACAATAATTTAAAATGAATGAACAATTAAGTCAAAGCAGGACAACTCAAAATGTATTACCTTATTTAAAAAAACAACGCATTACATTTTTGAATAATCAAAATAAATATCATAGTGAATATCTTATACTATAAGTATTACTAACTTAGTATGTCAAATTACCGAGTCAGATAATTTAAAAGGTCCAAACCATATAATTTTATGTTAAATATGATCATAATCATGAAAATCATGATTATATGATCATCAATCAAATGAACTTGATATGTAAGTCAACCAATTATATACAAGTTACCCATATGTGTGCGTCTACTGTGTGAATGTGCAGTGGCGGAGCCAGGAGTCCCTTCTTGGGGAGGCACGACAGGCTTCGCCACAGGAATACCACCGGTTACTGTTTCGGACCGGGAAAACCGACAAAATCTTCTAGACATATTTTTGTATTATAACATAAAATACGTGAAAGAAAACACATCTACCAAGCAATGTACAAAAAAATAAACAATACACAACAAACAATATGCGTATCATAATTATTAAATGAATATAGTAATATACATCAATACATACCTTTTATTTGCCTATTGTAGGACGAGAAGGAGTTGCTAAGGGATGCAAAAAGATTCTTCGAGATGACATTGATTGAAATTGTTGCATAATATCTTCATATTCAATTATGCCAAAAATTTCTGCTCAAAGTAACATAATAAACAATCCGACAGTATGTCATCCCCCAACCGGTTGCGTAGATCAGTCTTGACGATATTCATTGCAGAAAAAGTTCTTTCAACACTAGCCGTTGCAACGGGTAAGGTCAATACTAACTCGATAAGTCGATATACTAAAAGAAAATAATTGTAATAATTTTCTCCACCATCTTCTTTGCAAGATCTCCAAAATTATTTATACTATAGAATACTTCATTTGATTTCATATCGACAATGTAATTGTCAAGTTGATGGTCAAGCTCCATTCGTTCCAAGGAAATAAAGTCATCTGGATATAACTCAACAAGATGCAATAATTGACCATGATCAAAGTTCGCAAAAGATTTTTGAAGGATCAAGACACATTATTCATCTAAGTAAATTCGTGTTTGCCTATGTGAAGTGTTCATCCATTTCCATAGCAATAATTTCAAGCACCTAAGAATTTATATGAATAAAAATTAATTGCGATAGAGACAAATTAATCATCCATGTCATATGTATCAACACAATAAAGATAAATGGATTACCTTTATAAAGATTTTCGCACGAAAATGATGAAAGTATGTCATCGTTCACTACCTTTACGCTTTTTTCTAGACCAGTCAATGACAACATCCTCCATATTAGACACATCAATTTCATGTATTTCACAAAATTCAAAGACTTCTTTCAACAAATTATGCCAACCAACCTCTCTATATTCTTGTAAGCTCTTTTTTACCCCGTTGATCATATTAAGAGCACATCCTATGTTTTGATCTCACTTGTAGAATCTTAGAAAATGTACTTGTCATTCTTAAAATTTTCAACATAAACTTTCTAACAAATACAAATTCAAAAGAGTCCATCTTATCAATCAAACCCGATGTACATTTTGGATATCCGTATTTTGGTAAGTTGTAGACACAATTTAGTCACTTAGCAGAGAATTAAACGTTATGTGATCACGTAACAGAGAGTTAGTTTTCTGTCAAGCAGGGAGCGCACTTTGAACTGAATGACCAAAAATACAACTGTACTTACCTATCTATAGGATTTTCTTCGTCGACGTTGGGAGCACCCCTTCCCTCCGCCCCTGTGAATGTGTGTGTTTAAACAAAGAAGAAAAGAGTGGAGGTGTTTGAGCACGCCAACACCGACAAAGGCTGAGAGTTTGTGTTTCCATTATTTGCATTCATTATTTTGTAGAGCAAAGGGATGAACCAATTAATCACATAAATATATATTATAAGAGTCACAAAGAGAAACAAGAAAAGAAGCATACACTCACACATACAATTATATACACCCTCTACATGCCAGCAAACATATTCTTACAAAACGATTTGCTTCACACTTTGCAAATTTAGTCACCAAAATGACTTACTAAATTGACTGCGGCGTGTTTCTGATACATGTGATGTTGTATACATCCGACCTCTCGTAGTTTTTTAAGACAATGGAGTAATGTTGTTGTATTCTAATTTATACAAACTAAAGTCTTTTGATTTGACCAAATTGTTTTTGTTAGATGTGCATTATTCTAAAACTGAAAGATGTATTATTTCTAGTGGATAAATTGGAAACTACTATTAAGAAAAGCTCAGATGTTATTTTAAGACATGAGCAAACAATTTTAAGATTAATAAGATTACTTATTTACTTATTAAATAAGAGAATATTTATTTTAATATTTACCATTGATAATCAACAGAGGTAACCAACCAGTTTACCGATGTCATGACTAATTAATACAGTAGAAATAACATTCATCATTTCTCCCCCCCCCCCCCCAAAAAAAAAAAAAATTTATTATTCATGTCAAACTCTATGCCTAGGGATGTTAACGAACCGAGGAACCGAAAACTAGGATTTCGAATCCGGATTCGTTTAGCTAAACAAATTGTTTGGTTCGGTTCGTTTAGTTAAACGAACTTTAAAATGGGTTCGAGTTTGGCTCGATAACATTATAACTTTTTAAACGAGCCGAATAGTTCGTAAATAGTTCGACTCATTTTAGTAAACGAACCCAAACAGCTGTTTGAATTCGACTTGTTTACAGACAATTATCAAACAAATACGGACTGAAGACGAATAGTTCACAAACTGTTTGGTTCGTTGAACAGTCATATCTATGCCCCAGAAACAATTTTAGGATAATAAGTAAGCCAAGTTCAAATGTTTAGTTTTTCGGTCAGTCTAATCAAATAATGTTTACCTTATTAAAATTCTTCTCAGAAATTTTATTGTGGTCATTGATCAACTAGTGACCTAATAAAATGATGACAAATAAGCTTTATCTACATGCAAACAAGGGGGGTCCATAAATATTCTACACATTTTATTGGTCACTGACCAACTAATCATACTTCATCAATGACGATGGTAAAATTTGTGTTAAGATAGCCTTTTCTATTTTTTCTGTCGATGTAGTTTGAAATTATTGGAGTATTATGCGGTTGGGATCAGAGGAGGTAAAAAATGAGGTAAAATATGAGGCCTCCAATCACAGATTGCCACGTGTACAAAAGTGGAAGAAGTTTAAAATTTTTTTGTTTTTAAAAAATAGTTACTTGTACACGTGGCAGCGCATGATTGGAGGCCTCATATTTTGCCTCACTTTTTGTCTCTTGTGATCTCAACCGAGTATTATGTAATAAGAATTTATTACGTTTTTCTTAGTCAGGGAGATGTCATGATATCCATATCAAGATTCTTTCACATAATAACTAAACTAGTTAGCAACCAAAAAAGAAAAAAAAAAACTAAACTATCTTTTACAATATATTCAAACTAAAAAAAACATAATAAGAAAACACACATACGCATGCATACCCTTTTCCCCTCTCCTTTTCTTTTCCTTCTTTTGTTTTCTTTTCTTTTCCTTCTTTTGTTTTCTTTTGTAGTAAGCAAACTGCTAGTGGTCATGGGAAAGGTATATTCTTGGATGAAAAATGACATAACTCCGAGATCTTCAACGTTTTAGTTTCAATGACTCTTTTAGATTTCGCAAATCTTCAACGCTTAAGTAAGAGATCTAATACTTGATGTCCATAAAGTATCTAAGTTCAAACATGTTTACGTATAAAGAGCTGACGGTATGATTTAAACACCTATATTGTGATGGTCAAAATTCGAACCGACAATTTTAAATGTGATCTATTACCTGAATATCAAGTAAGATATGTCTTTAAAGCTATGAAAGTGTAGATTATTGATTGATGGGGAAAGTGAAGAAGAAGCAATAGCAAGTTTTGGTCCTTTTGGGGATGCATTTGTACCTTCAAAATCTTTATACCCTTCACCCTAATGCTTCGAGCACGTGGATACCCACCACAACTAAGAATTATCATCTTTTGGAATAGGGGGTGAAATCCCTATAGAATCGTGAAAGATGTAAATCAGAAGTTCGACAGCCTTTTAGGTTGGGTGAGGACTTACGTAGTGACCCACACAAGGTGACCTCCGCAAATTAGGCCTTCGTCTTAGCATCAGTGGAGCACCCATACTGTGCGTGTCTCTGAATTCTAACTCTTAACCTCTTGGAGTAAATCTCAACACGAGTACCAACTGGACTATACCTGGGTCAATTATCATCTCTTTTGAAAGATCAAAAGTAGACTTTATAGTACTGTAATTTACATACCCTTGCTTGACATAAGTGACTTGTTCTTTTTTAAATTAAATAACTTGTGACAATATCATGGAGATGATTGCTTGTAACTTGGGTGATAGCATTACTAGAAAAATGGGGAATGAGATCTCCTAACCCTCAATCTCATCACTCCACTCATGACTACGCGACACGTAGCAGTAGGATAGGGTGGTGAGGCTAGATGGGGATGACCCTCATCTAACCTCATCACTCTTCTTTACGGTGTCGTGTGGTGACGCGTGGAGTGAGAGAAAATGGAGTAGTAGATCCTATCCCGAAAAATGGGGACGCATGCGTGGAATCTAGCTTATAGGACACTATTCCTCTAGTAGGCATTTATGTCTCTAAGCAATTGTTCTTACATAAAGAAAAATTATTGAAAGAAACAATTCTAATTTTTAAATAGCGTGACTTGAATCTTAAAAGGATTATATATACACATATATAATCTTTTTAAATCAAACTAAAACAAAAAATTTTGAGTCGGAGTGAGTAGTTGATGGTGTTGGTTTATGTATCGGTGATATTGGTAATGTACTAGTAGACGTTGATTATGTTAATGTGACATTATATATGTTAGGAAATCCGACAAGATCACTGAAAAACGCGCAGCGAAAAAACAAAACTTGATCTCTGATTTCCTACCAAGGATCCATGTTGTTCGTTTAATTCGATGAAATAAATCAAAAACTTTACCTCTGTAGATTCGAAACATGCAGACGTAGGAGGTGCGAACGTAGGAGGTGCGATGTCACGATCACCCTCTGTCGGTACCCACACGAATGCTTCCGTCAGTGCTACTCTTGAACGGCGCGGCTGAGAGAACTCGTTTTTCTCCAAAAACGCCTCTAGGGTTTTTCTGATTATTCTGTGTTTTTTCGTATGTCTCTGTATACGAGATACACAGATATGTATACACATATATAGACATCAAAATCCGAGTCCTAATCGGATTAGTTGATGCCAATCAAAATCCATGTCAGATATGGATTCTATCAGGATATTCAAAATCCATATCAAATATGGATTCTTTCGTTATTATCCGATAATATATATATATATATATATATATATATATATATATATATATATATATAATCACCAAAAAACGAAAATAATAATAATAATAATAATAATTAATATCTAATATTAATATTATTAATATTACATACGCATTCTTGTGTGTGACCCGATAGGCCCATATTAATTGGCAGTCGTTAAATATCCATTAAACCAACAAGTTGTAACTGGTATCTAGCAAGACATTACGACTACCCAACTAATACGAGTAAAGTCCAACTAGCCTAATAATAGTACATGCATTAATCCCTTTGTCACACGATATCTAGTTTGAACATAAATCATGGTCAGCGTCACACTTATATTGTTCAAACATATGATTACTCGATTTCTAAGTAGACTGATAAAACAAATGATATTGATCACATTATCAATTCATTTGAGTACGACCATGCATTTCACACTCTCACTAACATTAGTATATAAGTCATATTTATATACCAGACATTCTTTACTTTCTTTCTTACATGCCATGTGATGCTACTATAGTTATGATATGAAAGTGAATAATTTGATTGGCATAGTACTCTAGCAGATCTTTTTTTCCTTTTTCCCTTAAGGATGGCAGAATTACAACAACACATACACAACATATCCCAACAACAATAAAAACTATCGCTAGATTTGAAGGATGGTAGAATTATTGGGTTTATATCGGTTTCTTGTATTTTACCCTTCTACTGATGACTAATTTTGCCGTAAGATAAACCTAAAACTTGTTAATATAACGACATTATCATAAGGACGAAAGAGAAAACTACAATTCCAACCTTTAAAGGGTAAGGAGTTTCAAGAACAATGCCAAACCTACAATTCCCTGGACATCAATACTTCATGTTGACATGGTCAGTTTCTGGCACAAAGTGTCATATAAGGCTGCATACGTCAGACTGTAAAGCGATTCGGTCTCTTCCAGATCCTGCCTAGCACGGGAAACGCCCTTCTATTGTCAACTTCCTATGTTACCATAAATGAGTATTTACGTATGGATTTTACTTGCTTGTTTATTGAGTTTTTTCACCTAAAAGTAAAATGATTTTTACTATTAAACTAGTTCGAGTTTCTATCATATTGGCTTCATATTATTTTTATTGAAAAGAAGAATGGTGTCATAATCACTTTAACTGAACATAAAAACCATAAATACAAATGGATTTGAATCTGAGATCACACCACCTGAGTCATCAGTCTTCTATCATATGAAAAGACGTTCCTTGTGCATAGACTCCCACGTTTGCGCAGAGTCTGAAGAAGGACCGGATTGCTTCAGGATCTAAAGTACGGAGTCTTATCAAAACGTTTTTTTTTTTCCTTTTTTGAATCGACCCGAGAAAGTCTTTAAAATTGATGAGTCAAGTCAGATATTAATCCAGGCTACCCCCACTGCCCACACAGGCCCAGCTTATGTGGCTGAAGAAAGTTCAGACAGGAACTTCAATTATTTTTATGTATTTGATTTATTTTTTCCCTGCAATTTCCATTTATGATAAATGTAGTCATAAACACCCTGTTGGCAAAAATACCATCAGCAAGGTTTTTAAATACTTCACCGTTGATTAAACTATACAAAAATGTCATTCATGAGAAATTAGTTCGACTGTATTAAACTGATAATACATTGCTGTTATACTGCAACGTTATAATGCGAAAATGTATAATATGTAATTTAAGCAGTTGTTTAGATAATTCCCCGCTTTTTAATTTAGCTGTTGATAAATAAACAATTAATTTGATAAAGACACACTCTTTTTGTTTCTGAACATTTGGTTTCAGCTCATGATTCATTCTTGACCCATAAATTGACCATATCAAATAAGAAGATGTATCTTTACTAAATTAGGATGTGCATTTACCATTTCTCTTTGACTTTTCATAAACTAAACTACCATGTCCCTTTGTCATAAGAGGGACACGTTTCACCCTAAAAACCCACGTTCTTTCGCGTTTACAAAGACCAACACACCAAAGAAAAGAAGAAAAGACGTGTGGGTGCGCTTTATAAGCCCCCGTGAAAGGAAAAAAGAAACCCACAACCTCAGGAAATAAAAGGGTGCCAAAAAAGAGTAGAAGGCCTAACACACACACACACACACACACACACACACACACACACACACAGCGTTCAAAAGTAGCCTCACATAACAAAATTTCGTATCCCAAAACACCTCATAGGATCATACGACTTTTTAAACAAAACTTTTGTGGAGAAAGGCTGCGTTACTTATCAGCATAAATCTCCAATACATATATCAAAACAACACTGCATTCTTGCATACACCTCAGTGATCCACGTAGATAAATTATTAAACTCATGAATCACCTCTGCGAAGAAACATCTGCAGAATGAAATTCGACTGCTGCAGGTGGAACCTAAATATCTTCCAACCACAGCAAGCACCCATAGTAGGCTCTAATATCTGTGCACTCACCTCAGGACATGCATAATTAGGCCACAAAATTGCCATGCTGAAGCGATAAAGAACCTATGCATTAACCAGACCATGTATTTGTATGATACCAACCCCAGTGTTGACAGGTTCGCAGGACTCTTCATATTCGGAATGGATGGTAAAGCTCCAGCTTCGGTTTTTTTCTTTTTGACTTCTTTGATGCCAATTCTTGAAATGGATTCGGTCCACCAAATGTAAGTTTAGACGTCTTAACCTTCTTCCTCTTTCCACGATCATATTCTTCATCCCTGCACAGGAAAGAAGAAATCTTATGCCCAAATCACATGCAGCACAGAAACACTATGAAGGTTTCTTGTGTCTTCAAAGTTCAGACCCAAAGAAATATCTCCACAACTCTATTTTCAAACTATATGATGCAAGCTTTCACAAAATGCTCAAAGAGGGAGAAAACAAAGGAAAAAGGAGAAGAGCTTGTCTGACAAAGCCAAGAAAGGTATCAGTGTTATTTTAGTTAAACAGCACAAAAACAAAGGAAAGGTGTCAGTGTTACTTGAGTTAAACCGCACAAAAACAAAGGAAAAAAGAAGGAGAAGAGCTTGTCTGACAAAGCCAAGAAAGGTGTCAGTGTTACTTTAGTTAAACCGCACAAAAACAAATATCATACACAGAGCACAAAAGCAGTCACAGAAACTAGACAGGCTTTTGCATAAGCGAACTCAAGTCATGATCAACAAAAAATTGCACTGCTCCATATGAAGACAGATTGACAGCCTACCTAAATTGGTTGGAATACTAAACCATAATGAATCCTTCCAAAGCATTTACTAGTTCCCAAAAAAATATGAACAAATACATACACCACCACCACCACAACAACAACATAGAAAGCAAATTAGTATTCAGCAAAGATGGTATTTTCTGTAAAACTTTGAGCTGAACTCTTAACTGTCAGAGCCCTATCTGCCACCCAAAGACAAATAACACACATACACCAGTCGGAAATAGCAGGATCCAGACCAAACTAGCAAATATGTGCCAGAATGCAAGATTATATTATCCACAAGCAAAGATACAACTGCCTTCAAACTCACCACTCATCCGCAACATAACCAATGCTGATACTGTCGGCAGATCGAGGTTCCCCGCAATCTAATGGACCAGGTTCTTGAACATCCCAACGCAGAACTACAAGTCAAATCAATAGTATTAATGTTATAAAGAGAAAGCAAGTGCTGAATTGGCTAAAACCAGCTTGACCAACAATAACAGAGAGAAAAACACAATCACACAGGAGCAGGCTCCAACCAACAAATGCTTACCTTTTCTGTCCTGTAAATCTCCAACTGTCACCCTCTTAACATTAGTTAGCACATCAACTGTTCTGAAGCCTCCAAAGACTCTAGATTCTCCAGAATCAGGAAGCTTTTCGGTGGCAGCAGCAGCAGACTTTTTTTGCAATAGCAGATTAGCAGAGGAATTGTAACTTTGCTTTACTGTCTTTCCCAGATTTTCGTCCATTACATGTGCCATGACTTCATCATCATTCAACTTTATTGAAGTATCAATTGTCCCATTAAATACGTGTTCGTTGCCCCTTGATGACTGGGCTGAACATCTACTCTGCACAATCTTTGATTTCTTGGAAGTAGACAGGCAAGTATCCGACGAGAGAGACTTCTCATCCACTTTAGCCATAAAATGTCTCTTTCTGTTTCTGTGCTTCTTCGGTGCCAAGGCAGCCCCAAAGATAATGCTGGAGCTAAGACGCAACCCGGTAGCATGACACCTTAGGGACCTCTTTTTTGCAACTTTAAGTGTACTCTCTTCAGACTTTCCACAGGACAAGCCTAGTTCAGATATTTTAGATTCTTCTTGCCCACTACCATTAACACTTTGACAACAAAAATCAGAAACACCAGCAACTTCAGAGAAACGTGCACCCTACAAAATAGTTATAAGATTTTGATTAGATGAACTAAAGCTATATTTTCCAGAAACTATAGCAGAAAGCGAGAGATCTCAGGAGCCATCTTCACAAACATAAATGAGTGGACACAAAACAGCAGATGGAGAGTTCAACATGGTATACTTTTCACAATGTAAAGGATACAAAGAGCAAAATGGAAGAATAAGAAATGCAAATAAAAACAGAGCCAAGAAAATATCACTAAAACCCATTTGAAAATAATTACATTTCAGCCTCAACCTTCATTATCGTAGTGAAAGATAATCACAAAAACCAACTCTAAAAATTCGATTCGGATACTTTAACTCCGTTTCCAGGGAAGGCGTGAAATGGTGGCATACCAAATTCCACTTACTGGTAAAAAACCAGATGAGATGATGCAGATTCAATAATAGATTGGCAGGGTCAACAAACCTCAATGGTTTTGGTTTTGCTAAGCGAAGATGCATCAGTGCAGCATCTATGGAGTACTGCACGATCCAGGCATTCACTAAGTGCACCTTTTCGGTCTTTTCCAGTATTTCCGCGTACATTAGAAGTGGATGATTCGAGCACACCATCATCTGAGTTCTTAGCAGAACTTTGGAGCTTATTGCAGTTTTCGACATCAACAGAGGCAATCAGACCTTTCTGATCACTACATCCCACATCAACCGATTTTTTAAGGCTAAGAATGTTCTCAGAATTTGTTACTGGCACCTTCAAAAATGGTTCAGATGGATCGTCTTTCTTTATGGATAAGAATTTAGACGGGTCATTAGGACCAGTTATCGCTGAGAGAGGGACCTCGCTGAGGTTAGTATTTCCAGTAGGGTCATCAACTCTTAGAGCAGAAGCCGTCTTCATTTCATTTTCCTTCAAGGGATTGGTATCAAATGCTCTCTGAGGGACAGGAGAGGAAACTGAGACATTCAGCTTTTTGTCAATGGATTCACTTATGCTGGGTTCTTTTGAACCAAGCTTAAAATTATTGCACGCTCTGTTTCCTAGCGCATTAAGAACTAAATTTTCTCTTCGTATAACATCAACAGTCTTCTTAGGGGCAGAATTTCTTCTATCTCGAACATAGAACAGCATGTAAGCCTTCTGTTGCAACACCCTGGCTTCACTAACTTGAACCACCTGTAGTTTCATTACAACATCTATCATTAAATTCAACATATAATGATGTCAATGAAAAATTCAAAGGTGCACCGCATGAAGCTAATTAGCTAGCTATTCAAATCAAGCAACCAGGTAGAAGAGTAATTGAATCACATGTCAGCAGAATAAGACAGGGAGGGAGCAAGACAGATGGTGAGATATCAGTGAACAATCCATGATGAAGCAAGCAGGCAACAAGGAATGTCACTAGACCCTTATCAAACAAATGCTACAAGTATACATTAAACAGAAGTTACTTTCATCTGTGAGATATCTAAAGATGAGAAAAGGTTGCAATCGATCATTTTTCAAAGAACGACCTATCAGACCTCTTCTGTCATTTACTTTCATCTTACATAATTCATCCCTGCCTGTCAATTCGATATTGAAATATTCAAAAAATAATAATTTTTTTTCTCAACCACGAAAAACTAACGAAAAGGAAAAACGATAGAGCCCTGGAGAAACCAGTGCCACAATACTGATCCCTCTCCCTTTACTCACCCCTAGCTCCTTTTTATTCCTTGTCTGAACAACCCCTCTCTAAAGCACAAAACAACGAACCTAGAAATCATAATATGTAGGGACATTTTTTAGGACGTGTAACAGCGGAAAAGTTTATAGTTCAATGTGCTTTGTGCATAATATACATCTCTTCCTCAATTAAGAATTGAGCTATTTGGTAGCAAACCTCGTGCAGCAGCACACCAAAAACAAACATTGTTCAGCAGAAGAAACTACCCTATTAGCAAAAACAGCCACAAGCCGAACAAGCTTTAACAGCATGACATGATGTAAAAAGTTGAAACACACATGCAATTATATATTCCAAGACTCAAAAACGTTCCCACATTCCAATCCAGAAGCTCATATCAAGTTAGCTTTAAATAGAAAACAATCCTGACAATATATTCAACCTACCTGATTGTCGTCCAGAGAGTACCACATGCCACTGGATGTACGCACAAAGCAGTAATAGTGGCCAGAATGGGTGCTCCAGCCTGCATGAACCAACACACCATAGAGTGTATATTTCAAATCACCATCCTGCAATAAGCCCACCCAAAAGCCATCAGTATAGAAATGAAAGTGTGCATACATGCAAAACAACAACGACAAAACCTTCTTACTTACATTGGGACCAGTCACAAAAGGTTTCAAGTCCAGTGTTGTGTGAAAGTCTATCCTTTTGTCAATCTTCACGCCAGGAGCATGTGATGCAAACCGCTTTAGGTGAACGGTGAGGACCTCAGGTGCCTTGTACACTGTCAGCTGCTTAAGAGCTCTGACTTTCTGCTTGCACTGCTGACACTGATATTGTCTCGCCCCTCCATCTAACTGCTCTTTAGCAGTAAAATTAGCCAGCGCAGCATACAAGGAATCAGCCTTCACAATTTCCAGACTTAAGTCCAAGAATGGATCAAACTTATTGGAGCAAAAGGAACACTGCAAACATTTGACCTGTAAAATTTGACAGACTTGACAAAAGAGTAGGTGATAAAATGATTTAAGAATCACAGAAAAGACACACTTTCCTAATAATGTGAATTTCAGACAAACTTAGAAATTAAAATATATATAACTCTCTCCGTCCAAAAACAAGTGCCCACTTAGGATGGTGCACAGATATTGTCAAACTCAGCAATACCCTGACTTCCAAAAAAGACTACCTTGTTCTTGAAAGGGTGGACAAATTCAATGTATTTGGCAAGTGAACACTGACAAAATATACGTTCAAAGTACCAAAAAAAATGGAACGATCTTGACCTATACGGTCTATTATCCAGGAATGAAGGGAAAACTTCTAATGCCTATCTAAAGGTCAAACAAACTAACTTCATAATGCAAAAAAACAAATACTCATGCACCAATATAACAGCCAGAATAAGCAAGAAACAATACCTGGCTCCGCAGGCGACCACCAAATATCTTGTGGACCAAACTTTTTTCATAAGCACTAGGGGATTCACTTGGCACACCCGAAGGTAAACAACATTTATGCATCGACTCCAACAAATTCACCATGTACTCATGAGCATCCTCCTGCCTTGCATTTCTAAAGTTCCTGGATATGCCTAAAATATTGTAAAGGGCAAAACTAGATCACATGGCTAAAAGAATTATATGCAACAAAATATTGTGGATCGAGTGGACACTTCGTTAAGCTCTTGTAAACTTTTGCAACTATCCGGGGAGGAGAGATCTCTATCTGAGACACATAAATCCATAAAAGAAGAGATCCTTCTCAAAACCAAACAGATTACAACAAACCATTATATGATTGATTTGCAGAAATTCAATCAAGTAAAGCAACAGATGTGACCTAAACAGAGTAAATTTAAAAAAAAAATGACCAAGAATGTCAAAGAGAAAAATAGCCATGGGTAATCTTGAGAAAAGAAATCTTGAGAATTAGTTAACATTAAAAAGAGAAAGCAAAACTTGAAAAATAGTCAACATTAAAAAGATACATCACATTGGGGATATTGAACAAGTAAAGTTAATTATGATAGGATACAGCGCAGGTTTGATACAAGATCTTTTGGAACCAATATTCTCCCAGTTGATTCTAGAGCACGACTCACATGTTTCTGGATAGCACAGAGAGCACAGAACCCAGCAATACGGCCTTCAAGAACATTCACAGAAAAAAATTAGAAATAAGAAAGAAACTATAGCTTTCAAGAAGATCAGATACGCTCTCACAATTTTGACATGCCAAAATGATAAAAGTCAAAAAGCTAAATTCAAAATAATCAATGAGCGAAGAACTCTAGAAATTTTTGATAAACTTGTATTGCTAATAACAAGGAAAACACCTTGCCAACCATGGACACAAATTGCAATCAAAATATGTTGCTAATGTTAATTCTGTCATCAAAGGTATTTCAGCTAAGCATACAAGAGGATTCTGTTTTCCCCCGTTTTTGGAAACTCCACCGCCTATAGGTGTGCCGTTAAAGAATTACTGTCTCATTGAACCAAACAGAATATGGAAAACATCCACCAACTTCCTGGTAAGCAATTTCTAAAATCAACGACTATCCAGCGGATAATGATGATATAAATCAAAAAGAGATACTCACAGGATATCTTATGCCTGCCACTTTGTAAATAAGACGCTAAAGGCTCTGTGTACGTCAAACATTGCAAGACTGAATTAAGAAAACAAGTATTTCCAAGATTTTGCAAGCCTGCACCCTGCATAGAATTTTAGACGTTTAGGAAACTAAAACCCTTCCTGACATCCCAAGCCTTCTCCCTATCTACAAAGGGCAGAAAAGTGCAAGTAGCAAAAACAGAGTTTAGTAGAGTACTATATCAGAGCATGTGCCTGCATTAACTTGACAAAGCTGACACAAAGGCTTGAAAAAGCACATCTCATCCAAATGACACTAAACTACTCCTTAAAAAAGTACATCTCATCCAAATGACACCAAACTACTCCTTGAACGGTGAGGACAAGAACACCAAACCCACTTAAACTTGATAAGCGAACATAAAGGTGGCAAAGTGCACCAAGGAAATCATTAATATATAAAACAGATCTTTGCTACACCCCCTCTGCACTTGTTTGGTCCCTTATTTCCTATGAACCAAGAACATATTTAAAAAAAAATCTAGACCACGCGATCAATTAGAAGGTGGGAACAATCTACACAAATTAGAAGGAGGGAACAAGCTGCGCCCAGATCAAACTTCAGAAATAGTAGAAACTACAGAATTCACGAAAATTGTTATAAAAACACAAATAAGAAAAGCACGGAATCCACTCGATCAAAAATAATAAACAAAAAAATGGGACTTTCTCTCGGAATGTGCAATGTAACATGATGGTGGAACATGATGGGCCTTCCCATAACCAAAAATTGAATATGGGAGTCCAAATGCACAACCAAGCTTTAAAACCATAGAAACAAGAACCCGGGCTACACAATAAAGAGAAAAAGAAAAAACAGAGCGGATCAAGCTTTTCAGCTCCTGCAACCAAGTGAATATAACCCGCAATAGTGATCATCATCTCAATGATAGGAATCGCAATTATAATCATAATTCTAACAAGCTCAATCGTGTATAATATGTTAGGCACTTGAGCATAGTGTTGCTCACAGAAAAACTTACAATTCTCCGGAAAGTAATTCTGAAACCAAGTTCAGGATCCAAACCACAACTACTCTCATTCAAGACTCTCCCAAACCCGGATACACTGCCAGAGAAAGACTTTTGGGGCTCCGATTTATTCGTATTATCAATATTACTAGGATTCAGTGTTTCCAGCTTAAACCCATTATTTCCTTCCCCGCCGAACCCCTTGAATGGCTTTCGCGCCACATGAAACTCGATTCTCCTATGAAACAAAGACGTAACTCCATCTAGATTCGGATCCTCCTCACCCGACTGCTTCGCCGGGCCGACTACCTGGTCTACGGAATTCATTAGTGCCTCCGCCATGAATTCTAAGCAGCCATTCAAAAATGTATATTAAAAAGAGTAGCAATTTAGAATATATGTTTTTAGATCATCCGCCGTTAACGTAGGTGTGATGGCTGACTGCGGCGGCGTAGAGAGGACGGTGGTTTTCTTTATGCTGGCGAGAGGGAGCTTAGTCTATAAACCCTACAATTTTAGTACTGGTTTCGAGTATCCGAAATGTGCGATGCGCGTCGTACTGGATGAAACTTCTAATGCGCGTCGTACTGGATGGATTCTTAGGGATTATATCTACTCACCCCACATTTTCTCACCTCACCCTGATGTCACGTGTCGTGCGATGAAGAAAAGTGGGTGAGAGTATCCTATCCCGATTCTTAGCCACATGCACCAGGGTTTTATGGTTGTCGAAGTCGAAACTTCAACTGAATCAGATATTATTCGAATATAGTTAACATCATCAACGCGGACGCAATTTGTTGTCAAATGTGGGGTGGAAATTTGGAAAAAGGCTGTGTTGCAGAAATTTTGGGCCAGGGAGAGGGAAAAAAAGTAAATTATGGGGACAGGACGGGCTGGGTTAGGGGGCAAGTGATTTGGGTTTAAAAAAAAGGTTTAGATTATCTTGTAAAAAATGAGAAAACTGTGTCCGGTTAATAAAAAAAGGGCTGTGTTAAATATAAAAAAACAGAAAGTTAAAAATAAGACTCACTGAATATTGTAATTTTTTTAAAAAAAATATTAGTTTATTTTTTGAAATGTAAATTAAAACAGTTAGAGTATAAATAAATAAAAGAAAAATATAATATCAAAATGTAACAACATAAATATTTAAAACATGTTTGAGTATATTTTTTTAAAAAAACTTTCACCAATAAATAAATAAATAAACTTATAAAGAGAAGTCAATAAATAAGTGGTAATTATTATTGGGAAAATGAGAAGAAAATGTGAAAAATGAGGAGGAAGAACAGAAGAAAAGGAAAAAACGTGTTATGTGACATATTTTATTTGCATTTTATGGCATGCGCTGTAGCGCCCCGCTCCCGAGCCCTAACATCGGGAACAGTGCACCCGCCGTATCTCACTAAGGAGAATACAAAGCGTCGAATCAATCTCTTACTTGTCAAAATGACGTAGAAATTTTTCGCAGAAACGTAAACCATAACATATATTAAACTCCAATAATCGTCATTACATTGCTAATTAAAACTCTGGAAATAAAATAGTAAAGTAGTGTGTGGAAATCCTCGAAATATAAATAAGAACAAAACAACTGCAGCGTCCCCTCATATCCTAGCCGCAGCTCTCAACCAGCCCACTCTGCTATGTCCGTCCCGTCCTCAATGAAGATATGCTCGTAGTCCTCATCCGGCTCACCTGGGAAGTAGGGGTGAGTGACAGAAATCACCCAGTAGATGCCCGCCTCAAACAAATACAAAACGTACATACCGAAATGATATAGCCACATAGCACATAACATGACATGACACATAGCACATAAATATAAGATAACATGCATAAGATAAAATAAATGCGGTAAGTAAAGCACTCCACATAAAAATGCGCAAGTACGTGATGCATGCTCAATTAACGTGTCACACGCAACAAGAATCATGTCATGCAATATGCCCTAGACCTATATGCAATGCATGATCCCGGGATTGACAGGATGCCTGTAGCCCGTGCACTACAATCCATCCTTACGGATACCCGTGGCCCGTGCACCACGATCCACCCCAACCGATGCCCGTGGCCCGTGCACCACGATCCACCATAACCACATACTCATGGCCCGTACACCATGGTCCATCATAATCACATACTCATGGCCCGTACACCATGGTCCATCAAAATCACATACCCATGGCCCGTACACCATGGTCCTCTTCACTCGAGCGTCTGAGACCCGTACATCTCAGCCCACTCCCAATGCAATGCACGTGCCATGAATGCAACAACAAAATCGCCTGGGGCCCGTACGCCCATCCTCACCAACTCCGGCACTCAACACTAGTCGTCTGGGGCCCGTACGCCCATCCTCACCAACTCCGGCACTCAATATTTGGCTTCATAAAATTTACGAATATTGGAAAGTGGTTATGTAGCATTCCTTTTATTTTTCCTTAGCTTGTACTAATTTTCTAGAATTTTCTACTAATTTTCCCTATTTTTTTCCTTATTTAATTCTATTTATTACTAATTATCTTAATTACTTACATTTGTCAAAATTCATTAAACTAGTGGAAAATAATTTAATTTAACAATTTTATATTTTCTGGAATTTATTTGGAATTTTCGGATATTTAATTGTATTTTTCTGGAATTTAAAATGATTTATTTACTAATTTCTAAATTTACAGAATTATTAAAATTCTCAAAATTCTTTTTTTTTTTTTTTCTGGCGGGCCGGGTATAACCGTTTGCTCCAGCCCGGCCCGCGTTCACCTGCTCCAGCCCGGCCCGCGTTCGCTGTCCCCCTTTTCCTTTTTTTTTTTAATTAATTTATGGAAGTAGTAGGCCGGCCTGCCTTCGGGTCCGGTCCGCTGGCCATCCGGCCCGGCCCGTTAGCAGGCCGCCCATTTATCAATCAATTTTTTTTTTTTTTAATAGTAAACGTAATTGGGCCTGGTCCTGCAGCCGCGGCCCGTTAGGACCAGGCCCGGTCCGCTGCGCTGAAGACCAGCCCGGTCCGCTACCTCTCTCTCTTTTTTTTTTTGTTTTCACCCAGCCGGCGCGTGTAGCTCACGCCCGGCGCGTGAGGCCCACTCTCGGCCGCCTCCGGCGGCGCGTGAGGCCCACGCGCCACCCTCCCGGTGGCGTTTTCGTTCCCCGATTCAATTTTTCTCTATTTCCAGGCTATATGAAATTATTCCAAGGCCAAAACAGAATTTTTAACCGTCCCTAACTATGTAAAACCCTATTCTTTTGAGTTGATTCAAGAGTATCATTGCCCTAATTCACACATACCACCAACATCATATCCATACAAGTATACAGCAACAAAATAGGCAATTACCTCATGCTTTTCCAAAGGTAAACAAATATAAATCAATAATTTAAACAATAATATAATAAAAACAAAGAAATCACATAAAATATCATCTGAGCATGCAAGGATCATATCCATTTGAGGGGGGAAGAGGCACCTACCTCGATTGACGATAGCACAAACAAATCCGACGAAGTAAAACTTGGGTTCGGAGCCTCGCCTCCCTTCTTCTTCTCTCTTTTCTCTCTTCTCTCTCTCTCTCTCTCTTTTTTTTCCCCTTCTGCCGTATGTTTTTTTTTTGTGCGTGTGTGTGTGTGGCTATGCGTGTATACGTATATATGGGGGAGTTAGGATAGGTATTATTTGGTTTTCCCATTTGGTTTTGGTTTAGGTTTCCTAATGTGATTCTAACACTATTAGTTTATAATTATCTTTGTTATCATTATCACCTTTTTCATTATTATCATTATTATCATCATATTTTGTAACATTTATGCATACATATATCTACATACATATATATATATATATCTATATATATATATATATATCTATATATATATATATATTTTCTTCTTTTTTTTTCGGCCATAACATCCTACCCACCTTACAAAAAGTTTCGTCCTCGAAACTTGACGTACCTTATTCGGAAAGCTGTGGATATCTCTCTTGCATTTGCTCCTCAAGCTCCCAAGTCGCCTCGCGCTCAGTGTGATTGGTCCATTGCACTTTGACATAAGGGATGACTCGGTGTCTCAACACTTGGTCCTTGCGATCCACTATCCTGATAGGAGTCTCTTTATATGTAATGTCCGGTCGGATCCTCAACGGTGGCGCATCCAAAACATGGCTCGGGTCCGGAACATATTTCCTCAACTGAGAAACGTGATATATATTGTGAACCTGAGCCAGGGCAGGGGGTAATGTCAGTCGGTAAGCCAAGGTACCGACCTTCTCGAGCACCTCGTATGGACCAATGTAGCGAGGCTTCAGTTTACCCTTTATACCAAATCGCGAAAACCCCTTCATAGATGACACTCTCAAGTAAACCTTCTCGCCCATGTCGAACTCCAGTGGACGTCGTTTCGAATCGGCCCAGCTTTTGCTTCTGTCTTGAGCAACCTTTAGTCTATTTCGTATCAATTTTACTTTCTCTCTAGTCTGCTCAACCAACTCAGGGCCGGTAATAACACGCTCGTCAACCTCGTCCCAATGAACAGGAGGCCTGCACTTACGTCCATAGAGCGCCTCAAAGGGTGCCATGCCGATGGCACTATGGTGACTGTTGTTGTAGGAAAACTCAATTAGCTTGATCATACCGTCCCAGTTCCCCTTGAAGTCCAATGCACACGCTCTCAACATGTCTTCTAATGTCCGAATGGTCCTTTCAGACTGCACGTCTGTCTGTGGATGAAAAGCGGTACTGAGTCGCAGCTCCGCCCCCAACCTCTTTTTGGCAAGCTGACCAGAATCGAGAGGTGAATTTCGAATCACGGTCTGAGACGATACTGACTGGGACTCTGTGTAGGCTAACAACATCATCAATATATAACGTCACCAGTCTTTCCACGGTCACATCACTAGGAACGGGTAAGAAGTGAGCAGTCTTCGTTAATCGATCAACGATCACCCAGATCATGTCGTTACCGTTTCTTGTTTTAGGAAGTCCTGCTACAAAGTCCATCGTCACATGCTCCCACTTCCACTCCGGTATCTCTAATGGTAACATCAAACCTCCTGGCCTCTGATGCTCTGCCTTAACCTGCTGACAAACGAGGCATCTCTCAATGAACTCAGCAATGTGTCTTTTCATCCCACTCCACCAGTAGTGTTTCTTTAGATCATTATACATCTTCGTAGCACCGGGGTGGATCGACAACTTCGAATTGTGTGCCTCTTTTAGCAATTCCCTTTTTAGCTCCTCATCATCCGGCACGCACAACCTTGGTACCAAATACTGCCATCGTCATGTATTTGGAAGCCCTCAATTAGATTGGTCAACATCCTATCTCGGACATCTCTAAGCGTCACATCCTCCTTTTGCGCCTCTTTGATTCGCTCAATCAGAGATGGTGTAATGACTAAGGCGGCCAGGACGTTAGCAGTGGAATCAACAATGTCGAGATCAAACTCTGCCATCTCTTTCTCCAGTGGTGTCTGTCTGGCGTGATTAGACTTTCTACTCAAGGCATCAGCAACTCGGTTTGCCTTCCCCGGATGATAATTAATTGTTAGGTCGTAGTCCTTCAGTAGCTCGAGCCATCTCCTCTGACGCATATTCAATTCTTTCTGTGTGAACAAATATTTCAAGCTCTTATGATCGGTAAAGACCTCGCACTTCACACCATATAAGTAATGACGCCAAATCTTTAGCGCAAACACCACCGCTGCTAGCTCCAGATCATGGGTCGGGTAATTTTGCTCATATTGCTTCAACTGTCTCGATGCGTATGCGATAACCCTACCTCCTTGCATTAACACGCATCCTAGCCCATTCTTCGAGGCGTCGCTGTAGATGACAAATCCTTCAGTACCGGAAGGTTGCGCCAACACTGGTGCAGTCGTCAATTTCTGCTTCAACTCTGCAAAGCTTTTCTCACACTCGGAGGTCCATACAAACTTAGTCTTTTTCTGAGTCAGTCGACTCAGTGGTGCTGCAATCCTCGAAAATCCCTCCACAAATTTGCGATAATAACCGGCAAGGCCAAGAAAGCTGCGTACCTCAGTGACGTTAGTAGGTCGTGGCCATTCTGTGATCGCCTTTATCTTCTTTGGGTCAACCGAAATACCTTCTTCAGAGATTACGTGACCCAAGAAGGTCACACTCTTCAACCAGAATTCGCACTTACTGAACTTAGCGTACAAATTCTTCTTTTTGAGAGTCCCCAATACCTCCTGCAAGTGTTCAGCATGAGTCTCCTCATTAGGCGAGTACACCAAGATGTCGTCGATGAACACTACCATAAAATGGTCCAACTGCTCCCTGAATACTGTGTTCATCAGATCCAGGAAAGCCGCAGGTGCATTCGTCAGTCCAAAGGGCATTACAAGAAACTCATAGTGGCCATATCGAGCACAGAACGCAGTCTTTGCTATGCCTTCTGCCTTAATCCTTAACTGATGGTAGCACGATCGAAGATCAATCTTCGACAATACCATGGCACTCTTCAACTGATCATTTAACTCATTGATCATCAGTAGTGGGTATTATTCTTTATCGCGATCTTATTAAGCTTACGATAGTCGATGCATAGTCTCAGACTACCGTCTTTTTTCTTCACAGATGATACCGGGGTCCCCAGGCCGAAACACTAGGTCTGATGAACTTTCGGTCCAGCAACCCCTATAGCTGTTCCTTGAGCTCTTTTAACTATGTTGTTGCCATCCTGTATGGCGCCTTCGAGATCGGTTTACCTTCGGGTATAAGATCAATCTTGAACTCTGATTCCCTGCTCGGTGGTGAAAATGATAGCTCATCAGAGAAGCCGTCCTTAATTTCTCATACCACTGGAATGTCCTCCCCTTTGCTTTCTGCTACTTCTGACCCTGTGGTGGAGGGGCTTGTGCCGGTGTAGGACACTCTCTAGCATAATGTCCCTGTTTGCCACAGTTGCAGCAAACCTTTTTGAGCTCTCTAGCAATGATCTATGTGCGAATAACCACAATGTGTACCTACTGGGGGTGGCGGTACAACTGCCTTGAGTGGCTGTGCCGCTGTCGCTGCGGGACCCTCAATCATCAATGGTCGAGACGCTGATCCCTGTCCCTACTGTGGTGATCTGAAAGATTGCCCGGTCAGATGGCAGCATGAGATCTTTAACCATCTCTCCTATCTCCTAAGACGGAACTCCTCTCGCGGTCTCTTAGCCCTGTCGACAGCTCCAACCCTCTCGAGATCACCCTCAACCTCAAGACACACTTCCAGCAACTCTTCAAAAGTGGAGGCTGATTGCAGATGATCAATGACTGAAGGCGAGAGCTCAAGCTGGTCTTGAACTCCAGCATCTTCGCTTTCTCGTTATCCATGATGACGGGCATGTAACTCGCAAGTGCATGGAACCTCTCAAACTACTGGTTCCCAGTCATGGACCCCTACGTCAGAAGCTGAAACACCATCATCCTCCTCTAAATGACACTTTTAGGAACATAGTGCTTTTGGTACTCCTCCCTGAACTAGGTCCATATCGGTGATGGAGTCAATCTGCGTGTCATGCCCTGCGCCATTGCTCGGCATTACCCTCGGAGAATGGTACAACCGCATCAACCTTCAGGCCATCCGTAACTTGCATCAATCTCAACTGCTCAGACACATTCTTGAGCCAGATCTCTGCTCCTCTGGTCGTGTGGTACCTCTGAACATAGGTACCCGGCAGTTCTGCATCTCCCGGTAGAAAAATCGAAGCCCCCTGGGGTGGTGGTGCTGGAGGTGGCTGCTGCTGCTGTTGCTGCTGTAGGTGAGCCATCTGTATCTGCTACTGGGCTATCAATGCAGTCAGCCTGGCCAGGGTATCTACAAGGACCTAAGGAATGGTCCCCTGACCCTGCTGATCATCGCCATCGTATCCTCCGTTTCCAGCTGGCGGCTCGCGTTGTGGAGGCATTATCCGGAATTTGAGTTCATGAAACGAATACAGATTTGTCGATAATAAGTTGAAAGGTGGAACGCGGATAATTGATAATTAGACAAGAAAAGCTCACCATCGGCACACACCTCCCATAACCCGATCATAACTTAGGTCTAAAATCATCTCTTAAGTCTACTTTGTTCATTAGGGGTAAAATCGTCATTTTACAAAAGATCGTAACTTACGTCTAGTGATCTAGTTAATCCTGTGTTTCCGAGGCGGATCTGAAGCCTCGGCTCTGATACCACCTGTAGCGCCCCGCTCCCGAGCCCTAACATCGGGAACAGTGCACCCGCCGTATCTCACTAAGGAGAATACAAAGCGTCGAATCAATCTCTTACTTGTCAAAATGACGTAGAAATTTTTCGCAGAAACGTAAACCATAACATATATTAAACTCCAATAATCGTCATTACATTGCTAATTAAAACTCTGGAAATAAAATAGTAAAGTAGTGTGTGGAAATCCTCGAAATATAAATAAGAACAAAACAACTGCAGCGTCCCCTCATATCCTAGCCGCAGCTCTCAACCAGCCCACTCTGCTATGTCCGTCCCGTCCTCAATGAAGATATGCTCGTAGTCCTCATCCGGCTCACCTGGGAAGTAGGGGTGAGTGACAGAAATCACCCAGTAGATGCCCGCCTCAAACAAATACAAAACGTACATACCGAAATGATATAGCCACATAGCACATAACATGACATGACACATAGCACATAAATATAAGATAACATGCATAAGATAAAATAAATGCGGTAAGTAAAGCACTCCACATAAAAATGCGCAAGTACGTGATGCATGCTCAATTAACGTGTCACACGCAACAAGAATCATGTCATGCAATATGCCCTAGACCTATATGCAATGCATGATCCCGGGATTGACAGGATGCCTGTAGCCCGTGCACTACAATCCATCCTTACGGATACCCGTGGCCCGTGCACCACGATCCACCCCAACCGATGCCCGTGGCCCGTGCACCACGATCCACCATAACCACATACTCATGGCCCGTACACCATGGTCCATCATAATCACATACTCATGGCCCGTACACCATGGTCCATCAAAATCACATAGCCATGGCCCGTACACCATGGTCCTCTTCACTCGAGCGTCTGAGACCCGTACATCTCAGCCCACTCCCAATGCAATGCACGTGCCATGAATGCAACAACAAAATCGCCTGGGGCCCGTACGCCCATCCTCACCAACTCCGGCACTCAACACTAGTCGTCTGGGGCCCGTACGCCAATCCTCACCAACTCCGGCACTCAATATTTGGCTTCATAAAATTTACGAATATTGGAAAGTGGTTATGTAGCATTCCTTTTATTTTTCCTTAGCTTGTACTAATTTTCTAGAATTTTCTACTAATTTTCCCTATTTTTTTCCTTATTTAATTCTATTTATTACTAATTATCTTAATTACTTACATTTGTCAAAATTCATTAAACTAGTGGAAAATAATTTAATTTAACCATTTTATATTTTCTGGAATTTATTTGGAATTTTCGGATATTTAATTGTATTTTTCTGGAATTTAAAATGATTTATTTACTAATTTCTAAATTTACAGAATTATTAAAATTCTCAAAATTCTTTTTTTTTTTTCTGGCGGGCCGGGTATAACCGTTTGCTCCAGCCCGGCCCGCGTTCACCTGCTCCAGCCCGGCCCGCGTTCGCTGTCCCCCTTTTCCTTTTTTTTTTTTAATTAATTTATGGAAGTAGTGGGCCGGCCTGCCTTCGGGTCCGGTCCGCTGGCCATCCGGCCCGGCCCGTTAGCGGGCCGCCCATTTATCAATCAATTTTTTTTTTTTTAATAGTAAACGTAATTGGGCCTGGTCCTGCAGCCGCGGCCCGTTAGGACCAGGCCCGGTCCGCTGCGCTGAAGACCAGCCCGGTCCGCTACCTCTCTCTCTCTTTTTTTTTTTTGTTTTCACCCAGCCGGCGCGTGTAGCTCACGCCCGGCGCGTGAGGCCCACTCTCGGCCGCCTCCGGCGGCGCGTGAGGCCCACGCGCCACCCTCCCGGTGGCGTTTTCGTTCCCCGATTCAATTTTTCTCTATTTCCAGGCTATATGAAATTATTCCAAGGCCAAAACAGAATTTTTAACCGTCCCTAACTATGTAAAACCCTATTCTTTTGAGTTGATTCAAGAGTATCATTGCCCTAATTCACACATACCACCAACATCATATCCATACAAGTATACAGCAACAAAATAGGCAATTACCTCATGCTTTTCCAAAGGTAAACAAATATAAATCAATAATTTAAACAATAATATAATAAAAACAAAGAAATCACATAAAATATCATCTGAGCATGCAAGGATCATATCCATTTGAGGGGGGAAGAGGCACCTACCTCGATTGACGATAGCACAAACAAATCCGACGAAGTAAAACTTGGGTTCGGAGCCTCGCCTCCCTTCTTCTTCTCTCTTTTCTCTCTTCTCTCTCTCTCTCTCTCTTTTTTTTTCCCCTTCTGCCGTATGTTTTTTTTTGTGCGTGTGTGTGTGTGGCTATGCGTGTATACGTATATATGAGGGAGTTAGGATAGGTATTATTTGGTTTTCCCATTTGGTTTTGGTTTAGGTTTCCTAATGTGATTCTAACACTATTAGTTTATAATTATCTTTGTTATCATTATCACCTTTTTCATTATTATCATTATTATCATCATATTTTGTAACATTTATGCATACATATATCTACATACATATATATATATATATATCTATATATATATATATATATCTATATATATATATATATTTTCTTCTTTTTTTTTCGGCCATAACATGCGCATTGTCCCTCGGAAAGTATGGCCCTAAGTGGCGTGTGGCCCGACGGGGTGTGTGCCCTGACGAGGCGTATGGTAGGAACACCTCGAGGTTCATGCATTGTACGGTAGAGAGACAGGAATTTGTGTGTTGAGATATCGTTGCGTGTGACACAGGCATCCATCATGACATTGAATAAGTGTTGTGTTGTGTTTTTATTTATTTTCATAGTTATTCATGTTTATACATGTATTGCATGTTATTTATTGACATATATGAAATTATTCATAAAGAGGTGGGAACCTACTGGGTGATATTTATTATCACTCACCCCTATATTTTTCTCCAAGTGAACCAGAGTATGATTTCATTTTTATAGAAGACGGAGCGGAGTATGACCAGTGGGGTAACTAGTTCGACACCAGGAGTTGTAGTTTTCCTTTTGTTTTAGCTATAACAGTTTCAAGTTGTTTTGAGGATTTTGAATTTGTTATCTTTTGACTACGAATCAGGTTGTAATAAATGAATGTCTATTTCATTTTTATACGTTTCCGCATGCAAATTTTCTTCGTCATTGCTGACGAATAAGAGAATTGAACGACGCCTGATAGTTCTCGTAGCAGACTACAGCGGGTGCTCCATTTCCGATACTAGGGTCCGGGAGCGGGATGCTACAATACACATCCTTCATAACTTGTCAGGCTCGGGTACAACCACGGGTTAGCTAGCCAGGCTAGAAAGAGGACCTCCACTATGAATGTAACATCAAAGAGTTTCCTGACCTCTTCGGTAATTTCCTTGTTTCTTTCAGGAGCAAAGTTTCTGTTTTTTGTATGATGGGTTTGACGCTATGGTCAACATTAAGCTTGTGCTCAGCTAAGGTCGTTGGAATACCTGGCATATCATCAGATGTACAAGCAAAGATAATCGAGAACTCCCTCAACAGATTCTAGAGTTGGCTTAGCAGCTTGGCTGGCATCCAATTCCCAATCTTGATCACATGTTCTAATCAACTGGGATCGATAATGAATCTTGGACCAAATCGTCCGACTTTAGCTTTTCCTCAATCGTAGGGGCAATGTCATTGACGTTGACTTGTTGCACCGCCATCTTGCCTTTCGTTGCAACTGCATAACAGCTCTATGCCACTTGTAGATATACATGCATAGTTACCACTCCAACCTGGGAGGAGAACTTCATACTGATATGCAGGGGTGACACAATTGCCCCCAAAGTCACTAGGCTAGCCTACCAAGAAGAATATTATAGGCTGACCTTTCCTTTATAATAACAAAATCTACCCACAAGTGATGACACTTTGGGTATTTACCAAGAATGACGGACACTGAACAAGGCCTACTGGCTGCATCGCCGCGCTAGAGAAACCAAACAAAGGATTTGACACCGGCACAATTGGCTGTCCTGCAACCCAAGCTATTGGTAAACGCTATAATATATAGTTAGGCACACTACTCGTGTCAATATACACGCGATGTACCTCTATGATGTTATTAGGCGCAAGGTTGATAAGGAGGTCAATCGTTAAGCTAGTGTTGTCGTGTCTTGTGGGAATATGATCATCTCGCCCATAGGTTAATTCCTGAGACAACTTTAATTTCTTTAAGGGCGATTCAGTTGAAGTTCCAGCCGCCCCTAATTCTGGCTTAGTCCTATGCAGATTAGGGCCGCAAGAGATAGTGTAAATCATAACATTGACCTGAGGCTGGCCTGCAGTATAAGGCCCTTCATTGTCCTTATCGTCATCATTAGCACAGCGGTGAGGCTCTTCCCTCCAGCACTTATCTTGTGGAGGGCGATTGGCGAAAATCTAGCTGATTATGCAGCCGTGATTCGGGGTCATAAAATTAATGAAGGTGACCTAGCTTGATTGGGCATTTAATTGTGCATGCCAACTTTCTGCAATTCTCAATGTCATGACCAATCTCTCTATTGTACTCATAGTACAGCTTTGGATCTCTCTTTGATCTTCAGCCCTTCAGCTATGGCAGGTTTGTTCTCAATCCCGTCCTTTTCTATAACAGATAGGATCTTTTTCTTTGAGGCTAGTAAGGGTAACCTTTCTTTGCCTCTGCACCCCAGCGATCAAACACACTACGTTTGTCCTTGGTGTCCTTGTAGGCTTCCTTCGTGGGCTCAACTAGGCCTATATGGTGATAAGCCTGCTCAGTTTCTTGCTTCAGCCTGTTTGCTTCCTCTTCGAGGGCATATTATGTGCTTTCTCGAGGCACTCCCTGAGAGACTTAGGATTCTCTTCAGCCAACTAGGAGAAGAGGCGGCTTACTCTGACCTATAAGGACTTGTTCATGAAGCGCTGCATATACTTAAGAACATACTCATCTGGACTTTGCTACAGAGTCACTAGGTGAGAGGAATTTTTGACAAATGGTTTACAAAACATAAACTATGACCAGAACCTTTGAGCTAGCTGTCGGAACGAGTACACAAACTAAGATGGAAAACCTGGAACCATCTCCTAGCCTTTCCCCTCAGAGAGACAGGAGAAGTCTTGCACCTCAGTGGATCATGAATGTTCTTTAGACTCGTAGGGGTCTGAAACTAAAACAGATGATAGGTGGGGTCATAGATGCCGTCGTAGGGTTCTATTCTGGACACATTGAAATTGTCAGAGCCGCATACTTTGTGATCTACTGCGAGAATAGGTTCTCCTGCATGGCCTGCGCGTACTCTTGGTGGTTAGATGATGAGATGTCGTCCTGGCTACCTCGATTGTAGCGCGGTAGAGGCGTGCACTACTCTACTTGGAGTGATGAGACTCACTCTTAAGGGATTTTTACCGTACAAAAAGGGCTCAGTTAAGTGTTTTTTGCTCCTACCCCTAGCATCTGCCATGAACTCATCATGGGGTCTGGACAATTATTCTTGGGTGTAGGACCTCAGGCGCTACCAACTTCTCTTCATAATCTCGAGGAAGGTCCTCGTCCATGTGTACGTCCTATAGGCCTTTGCCCTTCAGCCTTTCAACCATGGCTTCAAACTAACCCAAGTTTTCAGCAACTTAGCTTACAACTCACTCATGTTCTTCTTGTGTGACTTCTTGGGTACTAGTAGCGTGACCCCCCCCGAAGACTTGCTCCGATGGACAGTGAGCCCACCTCTCTGTCTTCGGTAGTGAGATGATTCCTCACATTTGTGTTGGATGTTTTTACCCATATTTTCTAGAGAGTATATGACTTTTACAAGAAATAATGGTGAGTTAAGGCCTGGAGTGGCCCTCTTTCTAGCGCTAGATCGCGAAGTCGGATTTTCACCTAGATCATAGATGACCTGAATATAGGTAATGTTGTCAACATTTTGCATGGACGTAATTTGTTCCTGGAGGAAACCTTATGGGACGAACGACGTTAGAGGTCCCTGAGCTATTGCTCTAGAAAGAATCCTCTAATGCTCAAGTCAGTTATGGATACAGTCATAGTTGTATATTGGGAAAATTTACAGAGAAACCTATCTCAAGTTTTTTTGGCTATGTCTGTGTGTTTTTTGTTGTGTAATTGATCTGACTTCCATCCGTCAGGGGTCATTTTCTCCCTTTTATATGCATGGGATAACCAGTGCATATTGAGGAGTTATAGGATGATAACACATGTGTTGTCCCATTCACTGGCCGTGTTTGCATGGTGGCCACGTGACGCCATGTGTCATGTTGCATGGCTAATAATGCTCGCCAAAAAATGCTCGTTCTAGCAGTTTTGAGCTCAGTAGAGGTGCTCATACCCGTGAAAGCATGGCCGAGCAACGAAGTTAAGGCAATAAAGTCTGAGCCGGCACGCGATGAGTGGTTAGGATGAACAGGATCGCCTAATAGCCCCAAGGTACTATGGTGCATTAAGGTCAAAGTTCCGTCTCCGTGGGTGGGAATCAACTACTACTGAGCTGATTCAAATCACCATGTAGCATAGACCGTCTTCATCTGTCTGACCTGATGTGATCGAGCCAAAGTGATTAGTGCTAGGACTGATATCGACGGGCCAAGCAAGCGGGTGGCTGTGTTGATCCTCTTAGACAATGCCGAGAGGATCCCACTGAACTTTCCCTTCTAAAATATATCCTTAATCTACCTATATTGTTAAAACATTTTTCCCCTTTTCTATATTGAATAATGATAAAGGTGTTGTGAGATTTTTAATTTGAACTTTCTCTTCTAAAATATATCCTTAATCTACCTATATTACATGTATTTAGCCAACATGGTGACCCGAAGAGTACCAGAATTAATAGATAGAAGATGCGGATGTCTTATTTTTTATGGGTAGAATGGAAGGCCACAACATTGAGAATCTCTTATATATCCAATATTGTAGAAGAAATAGCAATCCTGCATATTCATGCCTCATACAAGCAAGAGCGACATCGCACAAATTGCGGTATGGACATTGTAAGCGTCGCACTCACCCAAGAATACCTAGCAACAAAATAGAGTGATCCCTCCACCTGTTTGTGTTGTACTTAGGCTCTATCTTCGGGATAGGTGCAATATCAATGTGTAATCCAAAGCGAATCGCTACGTCCTGTAGCATAACAGTCCACTTTAATCACATGTAGATGAAATGTGTGAGTCTCATATTTCCACCTCTCCGCAAACGCCGTTATCAATGCATGATCAATCTTAATTCTATTGCAAGTAATAGCTACTCATAATCCTACCTCCTCCATATATGGTATGCACCTAAATGGGATGTCTAAATTCTCCTTATACATGTATACTTTACATATATGATCAGATTTCTTGTAACTATCAACATTCATAGTGTGGAGTGTTATATTCTCTCCCTAAAGAATCAATAAGTTTGGAATATCAAGCCTAAACTCCTCCATATGTCTTGTACTACCGTTACCACTAGCATGTGTTGCCATAAGTACACATATACTTACAATCACGTAACATGATTGTGTATTAAAAACATACTGCTTTAACGTAATAAAATAAAGGTACAACAAAATTAAACATCAAGTAACAAATTTTACATGCTCAGTTATTAATCCTAATTGATAAAACTAAGTAATAACAATACAATAATAATAATCACAATAATATCATAATAACAATAACATAATAGTAATAATAATAACAATGTAATGGCAATAACATTATAATAACACCATATATAAAATAACAATAAACGATAATTATAACGATAACATACTTACCATAACAACATATTAACTATAACAAAATAACATAATAACAAACTAGTATAATAACATAAGAGTAACAATACTATCATAATAACAACACAACAATAATAAAATACTAACCTAATAATAGTAATCACAAAAATAACATATTAAAATAATAAGAATGACATAATAACAATAATAACAAAGTAAATATAAAATTTAAAACTAATTAAATGAAGCGCACTTACTTGTTTTTTCGATCGTAGCTGGTCGTAGCTTCCTTCTTTTCCAGTTACATGTCCTTGTATATCAAGATTTTTCTGCTCATCTGCAAAGCGAAAAATTTAAAAAATGCATCGTACGTGAGACAAATAGGACGCGAGAGCCATATTTATTTATGGCCTCCAAGATGCAGGATGCACTTGACAGTGCCGTACAAGGCGCATGACGCACCTAATAGAGCCATCATGGCCTAAGCGGTTTCGAAGCATAAAAAAAAGTCTTTGTGGGCCAAAGACCACTCAGCACTTAGGAACAGATCTGCTACTGCCGTCCAAAAGTGACTTCTTGGATACAACTGTTTATCCAGTCCATGATTACCTAAGACACAACACAGTTGCATCTTAATTATTTTAAAAAAAAATTTCAAAATCCATACTATATTTCGTTTTTTTTAATAAAAAAACTAGTATATAATTTGAAAATTTACAATCTTTATCCCTCTCATGCGTGTGCTTGAAAAGGAAAAAGTAACAAACTTTGGGACCCAATCCATTCCGGTCGGAGATCAAAGAAACACAATTCATACCTTCATTTCATGCAATCTTGTTTTTGGTCTTCGGGGCGAGAGGCAGTAATCCGTGGTACTTATGCGGTAACTAGAGCAAAATCTGACGATTTAACTACTTCAGGCACCTTCTTCCTTTTTGTCCTCTTTTGCCCTCTTTTGTCGTGCGCGCTACTCAGTGTTCCACACGTCGTCGTCCTAATCCTCACGTGTCACTCCGTGGGAGTCGTTTGCTCTGATCAGCTGTTCCCCCAAACTCCCCAACCTCCCCCTGTCCCTCTCCGCCTTACGCATCCGCCGTTGGTTGCAAGAATAATCGATACACGAAGGAGAAGGAAGAAAAAGAATCGCCGAAATATTGAAAGCCTTGTACTTCAATGTTTTGGGGAGCTACGGGATGAACTTACAGAGGCTTTTGTTTAACTCTTAATTTTGTTTATTTAGTGAATTTGTTTGATTTTGTTTAGGTTGGGGGAAGAAGAAAATGGCGTTGTTACGGAAATTATTTTATCGTAAGCCACCTGATGGATTGTTAGAGATCAGCGAACGAGTTTACGGTGCGTTTTCCTCAACTTTTCTTTTCATTTCTGTCGAATTCGTTCTGATTTAGCCGAAAGTCTTCTATGTTTTGCTGTTTCTTCAAGTCTATTTCGATTCGTTCACCCATTTTTTTTCTAGGTTTTTGTTTTTGTTTTTCCTTTTGGGTTATCCTGGGAATGTGATGATTTTTTTTTGGTTTAACTGTACTAATTGTAGTGAATCTTTTATAGCAATATTCTTTTTGATATGATGTGGAAATGTGGGACAACTTATGAGCTATGACAGATTAATTATGGTTTATTCATATTATACTTTGGTTTAAAGAACATATCTTTTGAGCTGTAATTGTGTTGGGTTTTAAATGTGTAGTTAAGTTTATAGTTATGATGTGGAAAAACATGTTGCGTTGTAGATATTCTAGTGAGGTAATAATTTCTGCAAGTATCAAAATTGTCTTGATCATGAGCAAAGTCAACTCATTTAGTTTTCTTTCTCACTCTGTTAAGATTTCTGGATGAAAAAGACGGTAACATTGGTTCTGGATTTTTTTTTGTTTTTTTTTTGCTAATCTTGACCCACACATACATAGATGATAGCGCAATCTAAATGGATGCAATGATTTATTTTTCAATATTTGTAGTAAATCCTCTCAAATCAAGACAAATCCTGTCCCTTTACATGCCATCTTTATAGTTCTGGAACATGATGGGATGGCGGAGCTTTTCCATCTCAGCTTACAGCATGGTTGAATTCTAGCATATTTATTCTGGCATTAGGTGTAAACTTCCAATATCAAATAATCCGTAGTTCATGGTTAATGTAGCTCTTATCCTTTGCACTAGAAGTTGGGACATATAAGGATTTTATGTGAGGGTAGAGTTCCTGGAGGTTCCTGCATGATTTGAGCATTGGCTGAAGTTTTATCATTCTTTATGTTGCGACATCCCAGAGAACAGACAGAAGGGAGTAGCATTCTTGTTTTCCCAAACATGATGCAGATATAAACCACACGACTATGATAACATGTTTTTGTAAATTTAAGAAATAGAAACTGGGTTTAGGGTTTATCTTATTGCTTGCCTTCTGGAATAGGTGGCGCAAGAAAACCAATGTGTATTGTGTACTCACATGCTTTTATTCTAAAAGTATCTTCTCTGGTTATTGCGGGTTCTAAAGTGTGGTCATAGAGTGTATAGTGCCTCAGGTGTTGAATTGGCGGCTGGGGTCTCTTAGACATCAAAATTCTGAAAAATAACCAGGACTTCTTCCATTGGCACATGTTATGTATGAAATTAGCAAGATTTATCACCAGAACTTGAATGAAAGAGTGGGAGTCACCACATATTCCAGATAATATCCGTCCTCTTGTTGGTACATGAATTGGGTTAGGAAAAATAGAGTGAATTGATAATCTGCTTTAACCTTTGTCTAGAGATGAACACTGTAGAAAACCGGGTATGATGGGTAGGCTTGGCTTTTAGGGTCAGGATGGAAGAAGGCTTTTGTATCCTCCTCTATGTGCATTATTTACTCTAATGAAATCTCAGTTGAAAAAAAAGGCAAAGTTGAATCATCAATTTATGCAGGCATAATCTGGTGTCTTATCCACGTATAGCCAATTCATGCTGCGTCCACTCAGTCTGTGTTGATATTATTTTAATTACTGGAATTCTATATTTGTGGGTGTTTTTTTACTGCTGCTTGATTGTGGAATAAAAGGAAAAAAATAAAAGTAAAAGAGTAATATTGTTGTGGAGGGTTGGTGTGCATGGGAATTTGTATGTGTCACTGGTATAGATTAACATATTATTCTTTTCAGTTTGGTAGCATGAAGTTTGATCTTATTACTTGAGAATAAATCAGGTGTATTATACTATATAATAATAAAAGCTAAAGATGGTTTATCGATGTTCATCCTTTCTAAACAGAACTTTGTATCCTGTCTTCTACCAGACCTAGCTCTCTCAATGAAGAAATTTCTATGGAATTGCAGTAGTTCACTATGAAAGTTTTAGTTGTTTCTCAAGCGGTGCATTAGAACAACATGCACGACCAAGGAATCAGGAAGCCATGCATACAGTCAACTAGCATATGCTAATGATTTAGTGCTTGTGCATAATATGAACTTTTACTGGCTTCTAAGGCATCTCAGAGACAAACTTTTAGCCCTCAGAACTACGTATACATCTTTGTTTGTGACATTCACAAAAAGAGAACATATTGCACGCATGACCTCTAGCTGTGGGTTTTTTGGCTATATTTTATCACAGGTTTTCCTGTGTTGGTAACTTCTATGGTGTGGTAAGCCTAGAGGGTGCAACCGTGATATTCTTTGGCTACTTTGCTGCTGTTTCCTTGCATATAGTGATTGGATGAATGGATGCAAAAACATTTCGCATCCTGCTGTTGCATATAGTGCATGATATACGATCAACAAAGTTATAGGGGTCAGGTCTTCCGCTAACTTAGATCTATTACATTTATAGTCTTGAATTCTTCCAGTCAAGCCATAAAACATCAGGTTACGACTAAAGATCTCCGTTGACCAATATAATTTTGGTGAACAGTGGAATGGAAAAACATTCAATCATCGGGGCATCGTGTTAGTATATCATATACATGCAGTGAAACCATTTGAGAGCACATTTTGCAGTTGCATTTTTGTTTAGGTAGGGATGACGGCTGGATCTCAGTCTAAATCCACCCAGATGATAGGGATGAAAGTCACTAACTTTAACTGGATGTGCCATATGATTTTAGTTTTTTGATTGTATACTTCTCTTAACACGAGGATACGAAAATAATAATTGGGGCCTCTGTAAAATTGGGAAAACTAATTTCATCTGTTTGTGTTGTTAGTATTCGATTGCTGTTTTACCACTGATGCATGGGCTGAAGAAAATTATAAAGGATATGTTGGAGGTGTTATTAGTCAACTCAGGGATCACTACCCTGATGCGTCACTCCTGGTTTTCAATTTTCGCGAGGAAGATACATCAAGCCAGATAGCAAATGCTTTGTCTGAATATAATTTGACTATAATGGATTACCCTCGACAATATGAGGGTTGTCCATTGCTTCCAATGGAGGTGATACATCACTTTCTAAGATCCAGTGAAAGCTGGCTTTCGCTTGGGCAGCAAAATGTACTTCTGATGCACTGTGAACGTGGGGGATGGCCAGTTTTGGCCTTCATGCTTGCTGCGTTACTGATATATAGGAGGCAATACAGTGGAGAGATGAAGACTCTAGACATGGTTTACAAGCAGGCTCCACGTGAGCTTCTATATTTGCTCTCGCCATTGAACCCAGTTCCTTCTCAGTTGAGGTACCTTCAGTATGTGTCAAGGAGAAACTTAGTTTCAGAGTGGCCTCCATCAGATAGGGCACTTACCTGGGATTGCATCATTATTAGAATGATACCTGATTTTGATGGTGAGGGTGGATGCAGACCAATTTTTCGTATTTATGGCCAGGATCCTTTTCTTGCTTCTGATCGTACCCCGAAGATATTATTCTCAACTCCAAAAAGGAGCAAAGCTGTTCGCCACTACAAGCAGGTACCCTTCAAAGTTCTTCTGGTTGGTTCCTTAACCTTCAATAACACTCTGTCATCAGTTGTTCTTATTGTGCAAGGTGATTTAGGAAATACAAATTTATTTGCTTCTTGGTTTTGTCATCTTCATTTCTGCCATAAGTTCGTGTATTAATTGAGTTGATGAAAGTAGTCACTTGTCGTTGATGATTAATTCTATTTGCAAAGTTGTTGTTGGAGTTATGCACGGTCATTCTTGAGTCTCAGTATGTTGTTGTTGGAGTTATGCACCCTCAATGATTAGTAGTAGAAGCTAGTGTTTGGATCGCCCCCTAATCCATTTGATTCTATTTAACTGAGCAGTTTTCAAACTTTTAGGACCTGCTGCTTCTGTCAATTATGTTTCCAGAAGCTGCATAGCAAAATCCACTGAGAAGTGTTAGGAGAGATTATATGAATGCACCATGTGAAACATGAATGGTGATACTCATGCCTAAGAAGGGCTGAGAATGTCGCATTATTGCCTCACTAAGCGTGGAATCCAATTAGAAGTAGCGTAACCATAAAACCAGATATCAAGGATATAATGATTGCCTGTTTACTTATATATCATATCATGGCCTTTTTTTAGCTGTCACACTTTCTACTCATTTCACTTTCACTACTTACATTTTCTTCGTATACTTCAATTTGAAACTTCTTGTGCTTTTGCAGGTAGAATGTGAGCTAGTTAAGATTGACATAAATTGCCACATTCAGGGCGATGTTGTCTTGGAGTGTATTAGCTTGTACGGCGACATGGAACGAGAAAGAATGATGTTTCGCGTCATGTTTAACACAGCTTTTATCAGGTCAAATATTTTGATGCTTAATCGTGATGATATAGACATCTTATGGGATGCTAAAGATCAATTTCCAAAAGACTTTAGGGCAGAGGTACGTATTGTTACTGATGTTGTTGCTTTTGTTTGCCTCATTTGGCATACCTAATTTACAAATTACTTGCATTTTTTATTCAGGTACTTTTCTCGGAGATGGACGCTGCTGCTTCTGTGATCCCTGTGGATTTATCTTGTTTTGAAGAGAAGGATGGCCTTCCAGTGGAGGCTTTTGCTAAGGTGAATGAAATATTTAGCAGTGTGGATTGGGTGCTTCCCAAGACGGATGCCGCTCTCAGTATCATCCAACAAGTGGCTGCATCAAATGTTGTCCAAGACAAGTTAGGGACTGATGCTCTCTCGATTATGGAAGCTAGTTCTCCGATGAACAAAAGAACTACTGAAATGCTTCAAAAAGAATCAATGTCCGCACAATTGAACAAGAGTTACACTAGCCCTGTATCTACGTCCAGAAAGGAGCAGGCTGTGATCCCTTCCGTTTTACCAGTAAATGACAATGTATTAGAAAAAATAACTGAAAGCCAAATTTCTGCAATTCAGGTTTCGCCTGTCAAGTCAACTACTCCACTGCACCCTATTCCTCATCCTCCCCCTGTAAAAGATCCACTTTTTGTCAGTCAACCTCCGTCCTATCCTCCAATGCCCCCAGCTCCTCTAACTCCTCTCAGGAATGAAACTGCCAGCAGAAGTAAAGTTTCTCCTGTGCCACCTGCCCCTGGGCTGTCGAGTCCTGTAATTGCGACTCCAATTGATACCACAACAATTTCAGTTTGGCCTGCTTCAGCTCCATCTTCTTCCCCAACACATTTAATTTCTGTTACTCTAGAGAAGAATGATGCTGCTACAAGGAGTAGGCCTTCTGCAAACCTACCGCCTCCTCCCAGGTTACAAAGTCCTGAAGTTGATTCCTCAACTGATAGCAATAAAGTGGGACCTGTTTCCTTTCCGGGTTCTTCTCCTCCTCCTTCCTTTGCATATCCAACTCCCTCTACCCTTGAAAAAGCCAATGATATTATAACTTCTAAAACTTCTCCTTTGGCACCTCGTTCTGCTTCTTCAACTGGAAATACAATTGGTAAAAGTGGGCCTCCTGTTCCGCCAACACCTCCAGGAATGCTGTCGTCTACAATTACATCTGTGGAGAAAGATCATGTTGTTAAAACTACTCCTCCTCCCCCTCCACCTCGTGTGCCATCTTTCGAAGATGATTTACCCTTTAAGAGTGGGAAGTCTTCACCTCTATCTCCAATTAGGCTTTCAAAAGAGAGCACATCTGCAAGAGGTGGATCAACTCCGCCTCCACCTCCTCCATCTCTTACTCTGAAGGAGAATTCAGCTTCAAGAGCTGGCCCACCACTATCTCCTCCTCCGCCTTCTCTCCCTTCCCCTCCTGCAAAAGAGCATTTACATTCTACAATTGGACAACCGGAACCACCACCTCCTCCTGCCCCTCCTTTGAAGGAGAACAAAACTTCTAGAGGTGGACGGCCACCACCACCACCACCTCCCCCTCCTCCTATCCTTCCTTCGGAGGGTAATTCAGCTTCTAGAATTGGAACTCCTGCACCACCGCCTCCTCCTCTATTTTCTGGACCTGCTGCAGTGGCCAAAACATCCTCAATGGTTCCACCACCACCACCACCTCCTACAAAGGCTATTACTAATACTGTTCCTTCACCACCCCCTCCACCACCTTCTAAAGGGAGTCTTATTCAAGGTGCTGGTCCAGTTAATTCTGTTCCAGTGGTTGGTGCATCAGTGGTTCCATCAGCACCACCTCCTCCTCCTATGAAGGCTATTACAAATCAGCCCAGCGTTCCTTCAGCACCCCCTCCACCACCTTCTAAAGGGAATCTTACGCCAGGTGGTGGTCCAACCCATTCTGTTCCACTGGCTGGTGGACGGAGTAGTAATTCTCCAGGGTCTCCGTCACCCCCGCCACCTTCTATCCCTCCACCTGGTGCGAAGGGGAAATCCTTGCTGTCTCGAACTATTACATCAAAAAGCAGTCAAACTAAAAAATTGAAGCCACTTCATTGGCTAAAAATAACAAGGGCTGTGCAAGGAAGCTTATGGGCTGAGACTCAGAAATCCGAGGAAGCTTCCAGGTATGTACTCCTTTGCATGAGTTAACATTTTTTGCGCATAATATGAAGTCTCTTTTTAAATGTGAATCGACTCATCCCATCTGTCGCTCTTTCTGTCTTCTTCTAGAGCACCTGAAATTGATATATCGGAACTTGAGTCTCTATTCTCAGCTGCGTCAGCAGATCAAGGGGGCTCATCTAGAAAAGCAAATTCTCGCAGCCTAGGGCAGAAACCCGAGAAAGTTCAACTGGTGATTTTGATTTCCTTTCAAGCTTAATCTAGAGGAAAAAAGAATTTATAGAAACATATATCCTCATTGTTCTATTTTATCAACTATGAGCATACCATCTAATCATTTGTGACCATGGTTGGGTGAAAAAATGTGGCAAGTGTAAATTATAAAATTTACTTTCTGTGGACTATTGGCTGTAGAATGGCTGTCAATTGCAGCGAAGAAATTTCAATTTCATTTCCAACGCATTGAGAATGATCTTAGTTCTGGTGTTTGTTTAATGACATTTTAGTTCACCCACGACCTATATCATCCATGACACTGCTGAGGCAAAGTTTTTTATTTTTATTTTTTATGTGACTGTTATCTTAAATGGATTAATGCTAACATTTATTCGAAGATTCTGTGGATGGTGCAGTCAGTGCCTTGACTCGGTTTCACCTAATGCAGGATATATGATACATGCGAATTATTGATGCTTGGTCCCATCTGGTCATTACAACTTGTAGGCAGTATAATTATTCAGGCTCTTTCTCCATTTTGTGGCTCTTAGCTTTGCTTTCCAATTTTGCAGGTTGAACATAGGCGTGCATATAACTGCGAGATTATGCTTTCAAAGGTGAAAATACCTCTGCCTGACTTATTGGTAAGCGCTATTTCCTGACCGCCAACGACACACATACATACACGTGTATGTAGGTATGCATGTTGCTTTTGTGTGTGCGTATACTTTGGATGTAGCGTTGTGATTATCTTCAGTGAAATATTATCCTGGAATGGTATTGTGGCGTTTTCTTTCTTTGGATCATGAACTTGATGCATGATCAGATAGCATAATGGTGGAAAAGTCGACAGTATCATGCCATAATGCATAGTAGAAATCTCTTTAAATTAATAATATTAGAAGTGTAAGCGACATTTTACCTTCTTTCCCTAAGCATTTTCATGCTTTAATTGAGCTATCATTGGATCTGAGGCTTTTCCTCTTCTTTTTCTTCCTTTTGCCCATCTTCTGCATTTGATGGTGATGCAATCCAATTTTTCATTCTCCTCTTGCTCATGCTAATTACAAGCTTGCTCACTTTGTTTATAAGATCTCAACATCACCTTTAAACTTGTTGGCAGAAATTATAGAGATATTGGTCGTGATTTCCATCATTTTTGGTATTTTATCCTTGACGTAATTATAGAATAAAACTAGCTGATCCGTTATAGGTTTTCTCCCTCTGTTGTTCTTCTTATAATTTCCTTATGTTAAACAAATGCCTGGTTAGTTTGAGCATGAAGGATTCTGCTCATAGGTCAAACGCTTCAACTTCTCAATAGTGCCTAATGTTTTGTTAGCATCATTCAAAATTTCTATTTATGCAGTCTTTCAGATCCATTTTCCTAATGATGTTTTTCCTTCGAACTCCACACATGCACACACGTTCTATTTCCTTGTTATTAATTTGTATCTCCAGTTCTATATTCCTCATCTTTTTCTCAGATTTATGTCTTATTCAACTTGCTTTACTGGCAGTGTTTGGTGCTCGCCCTGGAAGAGTCGGCCATTGATGTTGATCAGGTCGAAAATCTCATAAAATTCTGCCCTACAAAAGAGGAAATGGAATTGCTAAAGGTAGAAACAGGATTAGCTTTTCCCAAAGTTTGCTGTCTCTAGGTGGTTTTTAAGGGGGTTTATAATAGCATACTATCAAAATAACAGTACAAAGTACACTTGTTTTTTTTTAATGTCCTTCAGTTGATTAGCTGCGTCACGCATCTTTTATTTTTTATTTTCCCTGACCTGCATCATATTTGATCTGACTTTAAGTTTTCAGGGATATAAAGGAGAAAGAGATAAGTTGGGGAGGTGTGAACAGGTTTGATAGATTCTGTTTCTGCAATTTCACCGGTGCTCTTGTTATTGATTTACTGACTAACTAATTTCAATGGTGGCTTATATTACTCACCCGAATTCTCTTTCTGATATTGATTTTTTCTAGTTCTTCTTGGAGTTGATGCAAGTCCCAAGAATCGAACATAAGCTCCGGGTGTTCTCATTTAAAATGCAGTTTAGATCTCAGGTATTCGAATAATATACCTGATCCTGGTTTACTCATTTTATTTATTTATTTACTTACCTTTTTTGCTTAGTTGTTTTGGTAGCTGTGTGACTTTTGGCTGATACTTATTCAGGTTTCTGAGTTGGGGAGTAATCTGAATGTTGTAAATTCAGCAGCTGATCAGGCAATTTCTTTCATCTGCTTAGTTATATATATATTTTTGTTAGGTAGTAATGCCGCTACGACTTTTCTGAGGATTATTTTTGTACGTTTATCAGATTAGGAACTCAGCCAAATTGAAGAGAATTATGCAAACTATCCTTTCTCTCGGGAATGCTTTAAACCAGGGAACTGCTAGGGGTAAGTAGTTGTAATTTTTCCTGCATTTTCCAGAAGTTCAAGTTGCTGTCTCATACTATATGTGGGAAAATGTTTAAGGTTGTAGGTAGCTGATGAAATGTAATGTATTTGGTCATCTGGCACAATCATTGAGGTTGTGTTTTTCAGTGTTGGTCAGAGTGTTCTTATGGGTTTTAGAATGTTCATCATGTTTGCCGCTGACATGATTTGATTATTCTTAGTCAACCAACGCCTTGTTAAGTGATATATGGTGCCCAATACCACTTATGTTCGGAGCAAATATATGGAGCAAAGGCGTTATTTCAGTGTCTTAACATGAGAGGTCTTTCTTTCTTTTTATTGGTTTGTGTTCCACCATATGGAGTTTGTCTCGTCTCTTTCCTAGTTTTCCCTCGAGTAGATTCTATCTGGAAAACTGGAACTTCATTTTACACTGATATTGCAGTAATAAGAAAAAAATGACCCTAAAATGTTTGTCTCTTAATTTTTGTTTTCTTCGTCGGAAGAAACCCCATCTCTGCTGGCCAGTTGAAATATTGAATCCATGCTGGCTTCAAGATGCAATAATTTCTCTAATATCTTTGCATGTCTGTCACATGAGTCGAGATACCTTAAGTTTCTTTCCAGCTTTTAAAGTTTGTTCCATTTGTCAAATTTTAGGGACAGAGTTCTAGTGATGGTCGACACTTCAAATATGATTAGAAATAAAGTCTAGAGCAAGGTCCTTTGCAGACTTTGAACTCAACCTTGATTGAAAATAAATAGCATGATATATTTGGTTACTTGGGACTACCGAGCACGTCCGGTACAAGGTCTTTAGCATCTTATCTGTTGAAAAACGGTCAAGTACTAAGGACTACATCAACTGACTACAATAAATGTCCTTTGAATAATGGTGGCTGTGATTGTAACGTCCCTTGACTTTGGGATCCGAAAAGACAGCCACAACAATTTACTTCTGTAATTAAGTGTAGTATTAGCCGTTTATTTTTTCCGCTTAAATTCATTCTTTGTACCGCAACCATTGTAAGTGAATATTGAATAAAAATCCTCAATCTGCGATTGCAAACCTTTCATCTTCGAGTTCATACTCTTATCTCCCCAACACTTAAATAAATCCATTTGGTATCAGAGCCACACTTCATCCTCCATAAATCAATGTTTACCTCCTGATCCGTAATCTTCAAAACTCATCCAGATTCATCTATGTCCTTAGAAATGGAAACTGAGGAAACCTCTTCACAAATCTCAGGAACAACTGCGACACCGGGAAATCCTGCTGTGTCTGTAGATTCTGTGGTTATCACAAATCTCAAACTCACCGGTCAAAATTACCTTACTTGGTCTAAGGCTATGGAAATGATTATTACCGGTAAAGGAAAAGAAAACTACATACTTGGTGATGAAAGCATACCTCTAAGCACAGACCCTCGATACAAAACATGGAAAATCGAAAATTCCTTAGTAATGTCTTGGCTCATTGAGTCAATGACTCCGGATGTGGCAGATAATTTCATCCTCTATTCAACTGCAAAAGAAATCTGGAATGCAGCGATGGATATGTATTCAAAACATGATAATACTGCGGAATTGTACGAGTTGGAGGCTCAACTTCACGATATACGACAGGGGGAAAACTCTGTAAGTGTCTATTTTGGTCTCCTTAAGCGTATTTGGCAGCAAATAGATCTATACGAGGTGCATAACTGGCCATCTCCAGAGGCCGACAAGCTTTACAGAGGAATCGTGGAAACCAAGCGAATCTTCCGTTTCTTGGCCGGATTAAACAAAGACCTCGATGCAGTTCGTGGAAGAATATTGGGAATGAAAACTCTGCCGGGACTCAACAGTGTATTCTCTGAAGTTCGGCATGAAGAAAGCCGGTTAAAGGTAATGGTTGGAAACCCACACACTGGTTCTCTGGACTCGTCTGCCCTGGTAGCTAGCACTCCGGCTGTTGCTCCCTCATCACCCCAAGGTATCTCAGAACTACCTTCTGCACACATGGCCCGTGGGTTTAATCGGGGAAGGGGGAGATCTGGTAACTTCAACCGAACGGCTGGTCGCGGAAGCTCCGGACAAAAATCATCTCTAAACTGTAAGTTTTGCCACAAGGATGGGCACACTGTTGACAATTGTTGGAAACTGGCAAGAAAACTGGAAAATGAAGGGAGTGCATCACCACGGAGATCCGGAAGTGATTCTGTGTTTGACAAAAATAGGTGGTCGACTGGAGGGACTGCTGCGATATCTCACGGCAGCAGCAACAATGAACAAACTGGAACACATCCTATTCAAGCTCAGTTAGAAGCCCTACTTCAACTTATGTCTCAACAAAATTTTTCTCCAAGGACAAACGGACAAGCAGAGATATCGCAAGCCACTATGGCTAAGACAGGTATTAGGTCATGTAATCAGTTGGTCTGGATTGTTGATTCCGGGGCCACTGATCACATGACCTATAATAAAAACATCCTCTTTAATTTCCAGTATTTTCTTACTCCAAAAACTGTTGTTGTCGCAAATGGCTATCATATGAATGCTATTGGACAAGGATCGGTTAACCTAACAAATAACTTGAAATTGAAGGATGTTTTATTTATTCCTAGTCTAGGATTCAATTTAATCTCAATTGCAAAACTAGGAATAGACAACAAGTGCTTTACATGGTTCTCACCCTATGAATGTCACTTTCAGGAGATAAATACATTGAAGACGATTGGCAGTGCTAGAAATGTTAATGGACTTTTCATTCTGGAGGGAGGATGGGAATCACCTCGGAAGACAAATGTTGTTAAAGGAAATGTTCTATTCACTCACTCTAGTAGTACTAGTTTTGAATCTAGTCTAAATAAAGTGATGCTTTGGCACAAACGGTTAGGTCATCCAAATGTCATGTACTTAAAAAAACTCATGCCTGAACTTTTTTTGAATGTTGATGTTAAAAACTTTACTTGTGATGCATGTTCACTTGCAAAAATAACAAAAAATGCATATCCTGCTAAACCTTATCAAGTTAGTCACCCATTTAATCTTGTTCACTCTGACATTTGGGGCCCATCTAGGATAGCAAATATTAATGGAGCAAGATGGTTCATCATATTTGTTGACGATCACACTAGAGTCACATGGCTATATCTAATGAAATCAAAAACAAAAGTTGGAAAAATAATAAAAACATTTGTAAATTTGATCAAAAATCAGTTTGATGTTACTCTTAAAACTCTGAGAACAGATAATGGAGCTGAGTATTTTGACGCCGAGGTCAAAGAATTCCTAAATTACCATGGAATTCACCATCAGACTTCTTGCACATACACACCCCAGCAAAATGGAGTGGCTGAAAGGAAAAATAGGCACCTACTTGAAGTTGCCAGAACCATGATGTTCACCATGCATGTCCCAAAATTTTACTGGGGAGAGGCAGTATTAACTGCTACCTACCTAATAAATCGGATGCCATCTAGAGTCTTAGGCTTCCAGTCTCCTAGAAAAAGACTACTCGACCTATACCCCACAACCCATTTGCTTTCAGAAATCCCAGTTAAACTATTTGGTTGTGTGGTATATGTTTTCATTCCTCCACAACAAAGGGGAAAGCTTGACAAAAGATCATACCGTTGCATCTTTATTGGATATTCAGGTACACAAAAGGGCTACAAGTGTTATTGTCCAGTATCAAGAAATTTTTTTGTTACACTTGACACTCACTTTGATGAACATCACTCGTACTATATCCCTGCTGAAAAGAGTCCCACAACAACAACTCATGATAATTACTGGAATATTATCCAAGTTGATACCAGTGTATCTAACAACTCTGAGGATGCCCTCCTTCAATCAAGTGATCCCATAACTTCTGATACGACTGAAGCACCAAATGCAGAAAGAGAAAACCCTCCTAGTCAAAAAATGCCTCCGTCAATCATACAAGTCTATTCTAGACGACCTAAGCAACATTTAGAGATCACTTCCACAGATACAGCCTCAATTGACCAAGATAATCTACCCATTGCTCTTCGAAAAGGAACCCGTGAATGTACCAAACACCCACTCTATAACTTCCTAGCCTACGATCGGCTCAACCCTCAACTAAAGGCACTTACCACCTCACTCGACACGATATCCATCCCTCAGAACATAAGCGAAGCTCTTGCCATACCTGCATGGAAAAAGGCTGTATTGGAAGAAATGTCTACCTTACACAAAAACAATACTTGGAGCCTCGTACAGTGTCCGAGCTATGCCAAGCCTGTTGGAGGCAAATGGGTTTTCACTGTTAAATACAATGCAAATGGCATAGTAAATAAATTGAAAGCAAGACTCGTTGCAAAGGGTTTCAGCCAAACCTATGGTATTGATTACCAAGAAACTTTCGCCCCCGTCGCCAAACTAAACACCATACGAATTATTTTCTCTCTAGCCGTCAACTTGGACTGGGAACTACACCAGCTTGATATTAAAAATGCTTTTTTAAACGGAGATCTCAAAGAAACGGTCTTTATGGAAATACCCCCAGGATTCAAGGAAAAAACAAATGATAACTTGGTATGCAAACTCAACAAATCCCTCTACGGTCTCAAACAATCACCTAGAGCCTGGTTTAACAAATTCACGAAAGCTGTTAAAGGGCTTGGATTCAACCAAGCTCAGAGTGATCATACACTTTTTACCCGATCAAATAAGTCAGGGTTAATAACCATACTAATTGTATATGTTGACGATATTATTCTTACTGGAAATAATATCTCTGGAATAAAAAGTGCAAAAGAACACTTGTCAAAAGAATTTGAAGTCAAAGATCTTGGCAGACTCAGATACTTCCTTGGAATGGAAGTTGGTCGGACAAAGAATTGCTTATGCATTTCACAGAGAAAGTATATCCTTGACCTGTTACAAGAAACTGGCATGCTTGGCTGTAAGCCTGCACTTACCCCAGTCGAACCAGGACATAAACCATCAAAGGAATGGGACCACAGTCCTACTAACAAAACAAGTTATCAAAGACTGGTTGGAAAACTTATTTATTTATCTCATACTAGACCTGATATTTGCTATGCTGTAAGTTTTGTTTCAAAATTCATGCATGCTCCTACTAATGAAAACCTCAAGTCTGTTTTGAGAATTGTCAGGTACTTGAAGGGGGCCCCTGGACAAGGTCTTTGCTTCAAAAAGGCTAAGGATCGGAGTATTCAAATATACACAGATGCGGATTGGGGAGGCTCAAAGGATGATATGAGATCCACATCAGGGTATGGCACATATCTTTGGGGTAACTTGGTAACATGGCGAAGCAAGAAACAAGATGTGGTATTCAGAAGTAGCGCCGAAGCTGAATTACGAGCCCTTGCTCTTGGACTATGTGAAGGACTATGGATAAAGCGAGTCGTCACTGAGTTACAACAAGAACTTACACTTCCAATCATGATATATTGCGACAACATCTCTGCAATTAATATGGCAGAAAATCCTGTTCAGCACGACAAATCTAAGCATGTGGAAATTGATCGTCACTTCATCCGAGAAAAGATTGAAGATAATATTATACAGATATGTCACATTCCATCACAACAGCAAATTGCAGACCTATTCACAAAACCTGTATCAAACAGCATATTCTTCACTCTTGCTGACAAGCTTGGTTGTATCAACATATACACCAAGCTTGAGGGGGAGTGTTGAAAAACGGTCAAGTACTAAGGACTACATCAACTGACTACAATAAATGTCCTTTGAATAATCGTGGCTGTGATTGTAACGTCCCTTGACTTTGGGATCCGAAAAGACAGCCACAACAATTTACTTCTGTAATTAAGTGTAGTATTATCCGTTTATTTTTTCCGCTTAAATTCATTCTTTGTACCGCAACCATTGTAAGTGAATATTGAATAAAAATCCTCAATCTGCGATTGCAAACCTTTCATCTTCGAGTTCATACTCTTATCTCCCCAACACTTAAATAAATCCATATTATCCCCTAAAGATAGTACAATTTATTAGGTGCATCTTTTTTGTTCCCAAACTTTTTTGTGCAACAAACTAGATCAAGAGTTAAATGCAAAACGGGTCTAAGTGGACTTTTCTGTAAAGTCAAATTTGTGCTAATACGCTCATTTATGTGACTGGTACAACAAGAACAGCTTAACATGCTCCAGATACTATACATTTGTTCTTTGGAGTTGTTGTTTTCTGTATATGGAAATGGCGATGAAAGTTTAACTGCGTACTCGTCTCTGATCTATAACTCCATCTTGATGTTCTTTTATAGGTTCAGCGGTGGGGTTCAGGCTGGATAGCCTCCTAAAACTCACTGAAACACGTGCCCGGAATAACAAGATGACTCTCATGCATTATCTTTGCAAGGTCAGACATGCATACTCTACATCTGTTTCTGAATTAAAAGGTTTAAATTTAGTCTTTGTACTAACGCTGTGATAGGGCGAGTTTGTAATGGTCTTGATGCACGTATGATAAAAAAAACTCTACGCATCACCAGTCTTTTGATTATGTAAAACGTAACAATTTGAATGGCATGTGTCCATTCTCCATTTGTTGGCATTGCGTTCCCTTTCTATTGTGAGGCCACTAGTCTTTAGTGCATCTGACTCTTCATCTCCATCTGTGAAATCTCTTTTCTGGATCTTAGAGAACATGACATATTTGAAATGAATTATCAAATATGTAATTTATGGCAACAAGGTTACTGGCAATAGGAGAATCATATCTGTTGCCATTGATGTGCGTGTCATGAACTTGACATCTGGTTAAAGAGATAAAGTACTTCTTGTTCCATCCAAAATTGATACTCCATCTTAGTAGTTCCAACTTATCAGCAATTGTCGATCTATACTTGTCTAGGGAGTGATTAGAGCTGCAACTATATCCTAGTTTTGCCGCTTCACATGTGATACCTACACTTGTTTCTTCAATCAATATGGAATTTTGAGAAGCTTGTAAACTATTGTTGACCTTGGCACTGCATCATCTACTTTTAAAGGGTCATGAATGTGAATCCATAACTTCTTAATGGGGCCTTTTCTCTCCCTAGAATATAATGTTAACTCCAATGATTTCCATGTCATCTAGGTACTGAGTTTAGATGCATATCAATCTTTTGGGGTGTAACGGAGTCCCCCAGTCAAGAGTATCTGTTTTAATGTGAGACAGGCAACTTATTGCAGTGTTCTTTGATGGGAGTAATAGCTGGATGCTGTTCGTTTGTTCCTATTGTTGGGTGACCTAATAAGTAACAAACCCTGTTTTCTCATGGCTTTCTTTCCATCTTCTTCTGAACATTACCAGGTTCTTGCTGATAAGCTGCCGGAGCTTCTGGACTTCTCAAAGGACCTTTCTAGCTTGGAAACTGCTTCAAAGGTACCATACTATTAGTTTGCAACCCTATTTTCAGTCTTATAAGGGATCTTATGGTGCGGCTTTTGGGATGTTGCTATGGTTTCCAGATTCAATTGAAGTTTTTAGCCGAAGAAATGCAAGCTATTAGTAAAGGACTTGAGAAAGTGGTACAGGAATTGTCAATGTCTGAGAACGATGGGCCAGTGTCTGAAAATTTTCGTAAGGTAAATACAGGCTCCTCAGCTATCACCTCTGGAGTAAATTATTTATGCATGCTATAAGGACTTCTCTTCAGTTGTCGCTTTTGTATATTTAGGGAAATATTTTGCTCAAAAATTGATGTCACGTTGTTGCATGCTTTGCTTTTAGTCAGTCCCTTGTCAAGCCAGCGGAATAGGTTAAGCTAGAACAGCATTGAAAAGAGTTTAGAGAAAGTAAACTTTGTTTGGTGCTAACTAAAGATAATTATCAAACATCAGCAAACTTGCTTCGGAACACTCATGTAAAAGACCAATTATAGCAGCTACGTTTCTGCTCTGCATTTGCAAAAGGGAGTATCATTTCCTCTGTAAGATTGGAAGCTGTGTGACTGAACATTTGTCTCGCCATAAAGTATATACTGATCAAAAGGTTATTTCTGGAGACCTTGAATGTCTTATAGTCCATCTTTTGCCATCTCTCTGAAACTTGAATACTCTGTTCCAGTTTTGGCTTGTGTGATTTACCATTTTGGTTGAGCTTCATCCTTCTGCATTTTCATCGTGACTTGTTCTCTCTCCCACCCCCCTCTCTTCTTTTCCAGCCCAAATAGAAAAAAGGGGGATATATATATATATATATGTGTATGTATGTGTGTGTGTCTATATATATATATATATATATATATATATATATATATATATATATATATATATTTTGTGAACCAAATTTCATAAACTAGTCGATATAATTTGAGCCTTTGCATCTTTTTTCATATCGATACTGCTTTAACTCTGCTGAAGTGTGTGAAGATTTTTGTGTGTGTATATGTTCAATTAGTGGTTAAAGATCTTACTTATGCACTCCCCTATCAGCTTTAACTTTTAGGTGAGATAATAACCCAAAACGGTAGAGAACCAGAGCTATTATTAATCTCTTCCCCCATATCAGCCCGTCAAGCAGGATGTGGCAAAGTTTCATGCAGGTGAATAGAGCATAAGTAATTTGAGATTTCTTTGAGTAAGGATAAATATGTAGAAAGAGGAGGACACAAAAAGATCATACCCCAAAACCCCAAAAACAAAGCTTTGTCCCATCAAGCCTTCTTTTACAGAATATGTTCATGTCTGAGCAAAAACTTGCTGCAATTACCCAGTTCATTTTTTCCGTCTTCATCTCCTCCATTTACTAGCCAAAAAGGATGCTGTTAAGGTCATCTCAAGTCTTGCATAAACTTTTTCCTCATGAGTTGGGAAATCCATTTGTTCCTCTTGCGAGAAAAAAGACTGTTTCCATGAGGTAAAAAAATAGACTGGGTAAGTGTATTGTCTTTTACCCTTTTCTGAGAATACTACGTAGATTAAGGTTTGAATCTGGAGACAGAATGACGTGAGTACATTTGAGTAGTGGTTGACTTCTAACAGAGAGACTAACAGTGGTTTTGATTGTGTGGACAGAAGAACATCATTCTCCTCCGTCCTCAGCACTTCATATATTTGATTCGGGAAAAAATAGGGTGGTCTTAAAATTGCGACATCATTAGAAACTGTAGAACAGTCAAAGGGTAGAGAATTAAGCTGTGTTATGGTGTTGAAATTACATTCATGCTTCATGTTTTCAAGATGCTTTCTGTTGTGTAATGCTCCTAGTGTTGCTGATTCTCACTTGCTTTTGTCTGTGTCTGCTTCTAACCATTGTGTCATTTAACAGGCTCTGAAAGGGTTTCTGTGTTTTGCTGAAGGTGAAGTGAGATCATTGGCATCACTATACTCTACAGTGGTGTGTTTTGACTAATTTCATACAGTACTCCATTAACTTCTTTCTTAGATAGCTGTATATGCATCTCTTTCGAGTTTTGCATCTTTCCTCTGATATCAGAGTGCTTACAGGGGAGAAATGTGGATGCATTGATTCTTTACTTTGGAGAGGATCCTTCTAAGTGCCAATATGAACAAGGTATTTGAAGATCTTTCTGTTATGCTGTTTATAAGTCCAGAAAATGTAGGGAATTTCACTGCACTTGTTGCTTGTTGTGCAAGATAAGAGAAGTCAATGACGATAGGCCTAGAGGGTAGTCTCCCTTGAAGCTTGAGAATCATAGATCATAATTTATTTTCTTGAATTTAATTGAATTATATTTTGGAGAACTGAAAACACTTGGTATGAGTCAAACGTGCTGCACAGGTTGAATCCATATGTTGTTCTATGTAATACAGACTAAAAAAGGATGCTATACTGAAAAAAATAGACTTTGCTTCTTGTACCAAAGCCTTGTTCTTTTTGGAGAATAACCTTCTTTGTGAGTTGGCTCAGGTATGTTTAAAGTTACAATTAGTGGTGAGGAAAGTGTCTCCCTTGAGCTATTGGCAATTGGTCACCGAATTTTCAGTTCATTAAAAGAAAAGCACATGGGTGGTGAAGAATAACAGGAGAACAAGCAATCAATAGTTTCAAATGCTAAAACTTGACAATTTAGCATGGGAGCATTATTGGTTTTCCATGGTATTGTGAGAAAAAACAGCTAGAAACATGGCCTTTCCCCCAAGGAACTTATTTCTATTGTAGATGTTTTAATGGCATGAAATACATGAAAGGTCACTGCCTCTTAATTTGGGACAGTAAGCATATGGATTTTGTCTCTTGCTCTTTCTCTACAGACGGAAATTTGCAACTTGCTGTCTATTGATAATTACGTTCAGAATTGATTCTTTACATTTCTGCTGATTTCCTTGCTGTGTAGTTGTTCAGTGCTTTTGCATGCATTCTTATACCTATCAAAAATGGAGTATTCTCGTTTAAATCACATAAAGATAGGCGGAATTTATGGCCCCACTGACAGTCTAGTTAATACATGTTCTGGCATTGTAAAAGTGTGGAAAACAGATTGGCGCTAGAATTACGCCCATCTTTTCTGTTGCAAAATCTTTTTATGCTTAGCTTCATTCTTCAATATCTTGTTGTCTCGAAACTCATTTTCTGTTGGCAGTGATTTCCACTATTCTCAACTTCGTGAGAATGTTCAATCAAGCTCATATAGAAAATTGCAAGCAGCTCGAGTTTGAGAGAAATAAAGCTGCGAAGGAAGCAGCAGCGGCAGATAAACTGAGGATGAATCCTTCAGACAAAGTACTCAGTGTAGGACACGCTCATCAATAACAACCCCCTGTGACATACATGGTCCGGAGTCAAGCTGCATGTCAGTAGAGCTATATGCTCGCCCTATGACCGCTGGTGAAGCCAAAGCCAGAGCTTTCCATAGAAGATCTGTCAATTGCCATACAGATGCTGGTTATGATTCATGGATGCTAGTACATGTGCAGTTTTAGGTAGGGAGATAAAAGGGTTCGTCATTGCAGATATCAATAGTTCTTGGATCTTTAATGGAATAAAAGGTTAGTCTTAAACCTGCTTCGCCATCTTGTTCTTATCAAGTATATATTCTCGAGTAGCACACACCTTACACCGAAGAACCAATCGGTTTGGCTTAGCAGATCCTGGAAATGACGAACCCAAAGACACCTTAGGCCTGTATACAAGTTTTATCAAGTGTAATGCAAAACATGTTGAATAGATGCATTTCATGGATGCTTTAGTCCCTGCTTTTGTTATTCAACTCTAGGATTTCGCAGGAGCTCTCCCAAGACCGACCCCTATAGATAGCGGAGACGTAGAAAGTAGGCTTTTTCTGTGCAACCATTTGGCTTTTGGTGCTAGATTTATTAATTTGTTGTAGATGTCTTATATGTGATCTTGATGGCTACTTGTAACTGTACAGTCTGTTATATACATATGGAACAATGACATGTTCATTTCATTTATGTATGTAATGCTGGAGATTTACCGACAGAATTATGTCCATTTCCTCGCAGTAAAATCTTGGTACATCTACCATAGACTGCCTAGCCATTTGAACAAGGTTTTGAATATGGTTCATTTACCAATCCAACCAACCAACAACATTACCCCATTGCGTTAGAGGCTCCCGCCTATGGCGGAGTATGGGGGTCGGATGTATGCAACCATACTCATGTGTTAGAAACATACAGAGGTTGTTTTCCGATGACTCGTAATGAGCGTCAAGCTGTGTCGATTAACTGATACTTCACAATATGAGAAGCGCATTCAATTTAATGAGTCATTTTGCTTTATTTTATCATATTCCAAAGTTAAGGAAGAGTATGTCATTGACTCCACTGAAAATGGAAAGAATGGTTCATTTACCAGTATTCTTCTTTATCTGCACCGCCCCCTCTCTCTCTCGTTCCTTTGTTCCTTTGTCAAAAGAAGAGTTAGATCTTGATTCATAAGGACGTTTTCGGTATTATACTAAGGGAATTCCCGGTGCACTAGGGGAATGCGTCTATATGTTTAAAACATGTAAGTTGAAGCTGGACAAAGGGACATGATCCTCCTAGGTAAAGTTATCTCGCACATAAGATGAGAATAGTAGAAGGGAACAACTTACATCTCCCCCCCCCCCCCCCCCCAAACCCTCTCTCTCCAAATTAAACCGGACTGCCTGCTTTAGGTTATGGTCGAATTGGGATGTGCACCTGAAGACCTGTGGGTCTTGGACTGGAATTCATGCAACAATGGACAATATCTTTGAGCTTTGTGACTTTTCCTCCATTGGCGTTAAAATTCCAGTAAATGTACAATTGATTTACTGTGTACATCATGACTTTTGGTCGGATGCTTTACATTTACAGTGTTGTCATGTTTTTCAAACTGATGTATACATCAAACTATACAGCAACATAACCCTATTGTCTTAAAGTCTCTCGCCTATTGTGGGGTACGAGGGAGTCGGATGTACACAAACTCATATGTTAGAAGCACACAGATGTCTCCCGATGACCTATAATGAAAATTGCGTCAAGCTGTGTCGATTAACTGCTACCCCACAATATAAAAAGCGCAATGAGCCATTTTTTTTGTTCCATCATATTCTAAAATCAAGGAAGACAATGTCCTTGACTCAATTGGAAACGAAAATGTATACATTAATTAATCGTACCCTGTATATTCCAACAGCAGCAAAAGCCATCGTTAGGGTTTGGGGAGGATGAGTGGCAGGCGAAATGTATACATTAATTAATCATATCTAGTATATCCCAACAGCATCAAAAGCTATCGTTAGGGTTTGGGGAAGATGAATGGTAGGCAAGCAAAAGCTATCGTTAGGGTTTGGGGAAGATGAATGGTAGGCAAACAATACCTTTATCCATTGGGATAGAAAGTTTGATTCCAGTGAGACCAGGGTTTGGGGAAGATGAATGGTAGGCAAACAATACCTTTATCCATTGGGATAGAAAGTTTGATTCCAGTGAGACCCCGGTTCAAATGTATACATCAAACTATATAATTCATAAATGCATGAGGAACGGACGATATAAAGAGGTCTTTTATTAATGAAGCATTTTGCAGCAAAAATAACTAGACAAGTTATACGAATCTCCTGGCTAAATATGTAGATTTTCTTTGACTGGCTTATACAATTATTGTACGCATATAATTTTTCTTTTTGGAAGTAATATAATGGATTCAGTTCATCAAGATTTCAATGTGATGTAAACATGGATTAGTGTGTCAAGAAAGCTCATTTATATGACATAAACCTGATTATCTTTGTTAATGACTGATTGCTGCTATAAATTATAAGGCCTGCATATGATCCATATCCCTTCGTACGCCAGCTTGAAATTGAAATGACATAAATTTGATATAAATATATCAAAAATACCCACCAAATCATGTAGGCGTCGTTGAACTTCTTTATTTATAATGATTAACTTTTGTAACTTAGCTCCAAAAATAAGTTCATTCCGGAAACTAAACAATGATTATGAAAATTATAATAGAAAAACAGAATGAAAATTTCCTAAATCATAATCTTTTGATCTGAGTACGAAATGTTAAATATATGAATTGAAGCTCCTTCAAATCAACATTGTTAGGGTGGCTATGGTTCACAGGGTCCAACTGCTAATTATGATATGTTTTCGATTTTTTTTTTCCCGATTATGATATGCTCTATGGTGGCACATCCGTCAACATGACTAATCATATTGAAGATTTTATATTAGCTATATCGGTTGTGATGAGACGGGTCTTGTAGCAACTGATAAGGTTGCTTCTTTGTGAAGTTAAGATCACAGGTTCGACCTGTGAAAACAACCTCTTGCACAAAGTGTAGAGTAATACTGCGTACATCAGATCGTAAAGCGATCAGGCCTTTTTCCGGACCCTACACAAACGCGGGAGCGTAGTGTACTGAGAAGTTATTGTTATCCAGTTAAATTATTTGAAACAAATGACACCATTAGGAGTTGTAAATCGGTTCTACTAAAAGGGATTGATGGCTCGGCGAATGACGATAATTCTGTCGGCGGGGATCCGTGGCCCACGGCGCGGTGGGAGCCTGAAACTTCGGGGAGGTTTTCAATTGCGAGTGCGTATATGATTCAAACATCTACCACAGAAGCTATGGAGAGTCAGGCATGGCACAGGATATGGAGACTTAAAGGCCCAAGCAGGGCTAACTTTTTCATCTGGCGTCTTCGGCATGATGTGATTCCGACGACATCATTTTTGCATAGGCGGCACATTAGTGCGACACCGACTTGTGCCGTCTGTGGGAGGAATGGTAGTGACAGTTTACATGACCTTCGTGATTGCTGGTGGATTGCAAAGGTTTGGCGGATGGTGGTGTCGCGGAGGTGCGGGGTGGATTTCTGGGGGCCACAGTCCAGTCAGACGTGGGTTGATCGTAATTTATCTTGTAATCTGGGGAGTAGTGTCACGGCTCTTGGGTGGCAGTATCTATTCCGCGAAGTGGTATATGGTGGCTGGTATTGGCGGAATCAGATTGTGCATAATACGGTGGATAGGTTGTTACCTCCGGCTATTTTTGTGAAGGATGCGTTTTTGAGACTTAGACTTCTTATTTTGGCACACGATATGGACCTGGCGTCCTTTTTTGTACATCCTGTTAGTTAGTATAGTTATGGCCGGCTGAGGTTCTTGTAAATTTATTTGACGTTCATTTATAAAATCGATCCCTTTTGTGGAAAAAAAAAAAATGACACCAAATATAATTTGAATCAAAAGTGAAAAATCACAATAACAGTCTATTAAGTTATCCTATCAGTATTGCCATATTATCGTTCTATGTACATGTTGTTTCTGTATTCACTGTCAGACAAACCCTTTAGATATATAAAAAACAACAACAACAATCATACCCAATATATCCCAACGACAACAAAAGTTATCGTCCCCTTTTGATATATCATTTTTTTATATATAAATATAATATAGATGGAAGAGTCGAACATTGGAATGGGAACTTCAGGTTCACATGTATCATAAGTTGGTGGTGAATATGGAAAGCGTAACCATAAGGTGTGGTGTAATGATTAACTTATCTGGTTATGAAAACAGAAGAGCATTTCATGAACAGATACAAAAATCTCTGAATGGAAATCTATACGTATCAAAATAGATTAATATATATCGTTGACATTGATACTCTTTGGAAAAAAAGGATGTTCTACGCATCGAAATGGATTAACCTTTGTTTTCGGTAGTAAATACCTTTGAAAAAAAAAGAATATGCAGAGGAGTATTCCACAAATATTAATATAAGTTATAATTTCTAACTATCTTAAGTGTTGTGCTTATTTTTTTTTAGATTCCGCTAATTCCCGAGGGACAATGATAAATACAAACACTTATTTTTTTTAATAAGTATATATTTTTGCCTTTTTTACTATTGATTTCATCTTATAAAATCAATTTTGACGAGTTAGTATCTATAAAAAAAATAAGTGCTTATGATTGGTAATTCCTGCAGCTTACCTGGCATGACTTAAAAAAAATGGTTCCACTAATTTAGTAAAAGATTTGTTTGTCGTTTTGTAGGCAATGGGTGAAAAGTCCTCGCTAGCTAATGTGAAGGATGTATAACTCATTTAATATTCGGGTTGAGTTTGTTAACAAGAGGTTTATAGTTAGATTCTAGGGACACGAATAGTGTGAGTGTTTCACTGTTTCTAGACCGAATGCCTAGTTTGTAGGGGACATCCTGTGTGGATCACTGCGTAAAGTCCTCACCAACCCAGAAGGCCGCTGAGGTCCTGATTTGTATCATCTATAATATTCCTCGGGGTTGAGGCAATAACGAGCTTTAATGTGAAGGAATCTAAAAATTTATAGTGTATATGTTGATGAACCGGTCTTTCACTGTAGTCGAATAAAAATTAAATTCATTAAATATTGTAAGAAGTTGATGGAAAACTAGTGGCAACAGGAAGCAAATGAAGTTTCTTTAGTTACGCCCATTATTAACAAACGATAATTACATACGCTTCTATTTCTGTCTCTCTCTCTTAAATAAGGTATTTAGTAAAAGATTAGGGATTGTTAGTATAGCAGATAAGATAAAGTAGGAGAGACTGAGATGGTTTGAGCATGTCAAGCGGAGACCAACAACGTCGTTTGTCAAAGCAGTTGAAAGTCTCATTTTAAAGGGGGAAGAAGAGTAAATACATGCTCAAACTAACTTGGAATGAGCAGATTAAACATGACCTACTAGATTTGCACCTCTCTAAAGATATGGTCCAGGATAGGAGTTTATGAAGAAAGGAGATTAAGGTTAAAGAGGTTTAGCCAGGATATAAGAGCCCCTTAGAGTATATTTAGAGTCTTAAATACTCTATACACTTTAGGTTGACTTTATACTTTTTTGTTTGTCGGTGTCTTTCATTATTTGTCTATGCATGTACATATAGAGCCGGTGGTCTCGCTGGAAGCAAACTCTTTATCTTTTGGGATGTAGGTATTGTTTGTCTGCCTCTCACCCTCTTCAGACCCTAGTTATAGCTTCTGTTGTCATTGAGATATACTTGATATGTGTTGTTGTTTTGTTGGATATGTGTTGTTGTTATTGTTGTTTTGTCTCTCTCTTAAAACATCTGAGCACTGCAATTTACTTTTCCTCAGTAATTTTTGTTTTGACATGTATAATCGACAAACTAACTTAATTCACTTTGATATTGGCTCTGTGCTCCAGACATGATTTTTTTTTTATTGGCTGAAGAGGTATTATTTCCAAAAAAAAAAAAAAAAAAACCCTTAGAGAAATTAGAGAAACAGCTTTTGTATTTGATGTGAAATGAAAGATTTCTATGGATTCTTATAACCTTTTACGTTGTTAGAGAACTTTTAACAATTTTTTTTTTGATGTAATACGAAATTTGCACACGTTACCAGAAATATATAAAATGGTTCATATATTAATAGTCAGAATGGCTTTCTAAAATAAACTAATTTCTGTTTGCATACACGTAGTTATTTCATACAATTGCGTCATATGGGTTTAAGAATATGAAAGACTAACAAACAATGTTTCGAAGTTATGGAGAAAATTAAGGATATCAAAATTTTTGGCATCACTTATACATGTGTATATTAAGATAACAAAAATTGCTAAATAATACTCATATGAACTATCACAATATGATTTATAACATAATACTCATATGAACTATAAAAGGATGTACTCATATGAACTATAAAAGGATGTACGAAAGGCTAGAAACAAAAGACGGAGAGCGTGATATGTTCAAGATTGCAAAAGTTAGAGATCAAAAGAGGCAAGACCTAGGAGTCGTGAAGTTTATAAAAAGAGAAGATGAACATGTTTTAGTCAAAGAACAAGACATCGAGGGGCAATGACAAACGTACTTTCACAACCTTTTTAACAGTGTAAGGGTTGACCACGGAGCAACAGAAAACAGCACTACACAAATACGACAACATAATACCTACGATTGTCGGAGCATCACACAAGGAGAGGTGAATATAGCACTTAAGAAGATGGAAAGAGCTAAGGCAGCTGGCCTGGATAACATGCCCATTGAGGCGTGGAAGTGTTTCGGAGAGGGCGGGTTCAATGACTAACTATTCTGTTCAACCTTATTTTCAAAACAGGAAAAATGCCAGATGAATGGAGAAAGAGTGTAGTGGTTCCTATATCTAAGAAAAAAAGAGACGCATAATGTCGTGAGAATTACAGGTGTATTAAATTGCTAAGTCATGCTATGAAGTTATGGGAGAGAGTAATTGACACTAGAATTAGAGAAGAAACTTAAGTTACAGTAAACCAATTTGGTTTTATGCCAAGACGGTCAACTACGGAAGCAATACACATTTTAATGAGATTGACGGAGAAGTATAGGGAGAAGAAACGCGATCTACATATAGTTTTCATCGATCTTGAAAAAGCGTATGATAGTGTGCCACGTAAACTGATATGGGATAGTCTGAATGCAAGAGGAGTACCTATAAAGTATATAGACATGATTAGGATATGTATGATAGGACGAAAACAACCGTTCATACACCTGTAGGGAATACAAATTTTTTTCGGTAGAGGTAGGTCTCCATCAAGGGTCCGCTTTGAGCCCATTTCTTTTTGCAGCTGTCCTAGACGAGTTGTCAAAGCCGATCCAAGAAACAGTCCCACGGTGTATGCTTTTTGCTGACGATATTGTATTAGTCGCAGAAAGTAGACATAACCTGTGTATGAGACTAGAAGAGTGACGAGGTGTTGTAGAGAGAAAAAGCTTAAGGATTAGTCGTTTTAAGACTGAGTATCTGCACTGCAACTTCAGCGGCGTAGCCGACAATGAAAATAGTCAACTCATCATCGAGGGTCAAGTGGTTCCAAAGGTAAGTAAGTTTAAGTACCTAGGATCATTCGTACAACAAGATAGGGACATAGAGAGTGACGTAGCACACCGAGTTCAGGCATCTTGGTGTAGGTGGAGGACGGTCTCGGGGGTGCTGTGTGACAAGAATTTTCCAACTAAATTAAAAGGAAAATTTTATAGGGTGGCAGTACGGCCGGCAATGTTATATGGAATAGACTGCTGGGCTATCAAGAGGACACAGTTGCAGAAGATGAAAGTGGCAGAGAAGAGGATGTTGAGGTGGATGTGTGAGCACACAAGGCTAGACAGGATAAGAAATGAGGTATACAGAGAAATGTTAGGGGTGGCTAGTATAGCAGATAAGTTAAGTGAGGGAAGACTGAGATGGCTTGGACATGTCAACAGGAGACAGACAACGGCGTCTATCAGAGCCATTGAAAGCCTCACTGTAGAATAGAAGAGGAGTAAAGACAGGCCCAAACTGACGTGACATGACTTACTAGAGTTGCACCTCTTTGAAGACATGATCTATGATAGGAGGTCATGGAGATAGAGGATTAAGGTTAAGGAGGGGTAGACAAGATATAGGGGCACCTTAGAGCATACTTAGAGAATTAGATAGTCTCTACACTTTAGGTTGATTTGCACTTTTTTGTTTTGGTTTTTGTCTTTTAACTATTTGTGCATATCCATTGTTGACTATTTTAATATCGTAAGGTTTGATTTATATTTTATAAAATCCATTCACTAGTACATATTCCTATTATTGTACTATCTATGCAGGTACATATAGAGCCAGAGGTCTCACTGGAAGCAAACTCTCTATCCCTCGGGATGGAGGTATTGTTTGTCTGCCTCTTACCCTCCCAGACCCTAGCGATAGCTTTTGCTGTAGTTGGGATATACTGGGTATAATTGTTGTTGTTGTTGTTGATTTATAACATAATATAGTTTTTCTTTTCGTGATGATGTCATTATTTTGCTAGTTATTATATTTGGACGTTCCTGGTGCATTAGGCTCCTACATTTGCGTAAGATCCGGGGAGAGGCCGGATCGCTTCATGATCTGATGTATACAACCTTACCTTACACTTTATGTAAGAGGCTGTTTCCGCAGCTTAAACCCATGACTCAAAGTCACAAAGCATCAAACATCAAACTTATCAGTTGTTCCTAAACCTGCCTAAGTTATTATATTTCATTATTTACTGATGACACAGAGAGATATGTTCTTAAATCTCGTCCCAATCGTTCTTCCGAAGAATATGTGTGATGAATTGCCCCACTACTCAATGGGAAACAGAGATCAATTGGACCTTTAATTAATTAATATATGTTTTGAGATACCGCTATTCAATTACAACTGGCAGATCACGATAACACAACCAGGGGCTATATATCATTATTTTGGTACTTCTTTTTTTTGTTTTTGTCAAAGATTTTTATGGCCCCTCTAGAAAAGGTTGGGGGGGGGGGGGGAGGTCATACCATATATATGTGGGTGTGTGCGCGCACGTGCGTTTTTAAAATTGGGGAGGGGAATCAAACTCGAAACTCGAAAATATGATAAATACTACTCAACCGCTAGACCTAATATATATATATGTATGTATATATATATATATATATATATATATATATATATATATGTATGTATATATGTTGGGGGGGGGGGGTAATTGCAGGGAAAAAATGCTACTTGCTCCACGAATTGAACTTAAAACATTCATCTTGGACCTCTAGTAAATAGGTTTCAAAAGTATTTTGAAATTTTTGTCATAAAAAAACAATTTTTAAGTTTAAACTTACGGAGATCCAAAATTGGTCACAAAAAAAATTCCAATCCCAGACAACAATTCTCTTTCTCGTACTTCCATTTTTCTCTTTCTCGTATTACTTCCGTTTTAGTGTCAGCTCGCTTCTTCTTCCATATGTACATATTTGCTTCCTAATGGTACAAACCATTCATACACTTTAATACTGAAAGAGCATTTTGGGCATATTAAACTCCCGCATTTACGTATAGTCCAGGGAGGGACCAGATCGTTCACTATCTTATTTTATACTTTGTCGAAGAGGCTATTTCTACGACTCGAACGCGTAACCGCAAAATTACAAAGCAGCAACTATACCTCTTAGTACAAGACCCGTCCTCACTTTAATACTCAAAAGAATCGCGGATGAGATCTGAGGAGGCCTCATATGAGGCAAAATATAAGGTCTGTAATCACGCGATGCCACGTGTATAAAAGAGGCTCTTTTTAAAAAAGAAAAAAAAAGTAAACAGCGGGCCCTTTTGTACACGTAACGTCGCGTGATTGGAGAACTCATATTTTGCTTCATACGAAGTCTACTCTGATCTCATCGGAAAGAATCGACCCCCAAAGGAAAAAAAAATCGGGAAAGAAACAACATTACGAAAACGAAAGAAAAATATCATGGACTTCCATTATTTCATTGCTTTTGTGACATCAAGAGCGGTGGGGGCAACAAGATGCTCCAAATAGTTCCATTATCTTGGCTATATAATACTATATAATATAAGTATCTTTGCACAATAATATAATATAAGTATCTTTGCACAATACTGGACCCAAAAAAATCCATTATAATATGGTTGTCCTCGTTTATAAAATCTCTTTCTGCAATAATACATTTCTTCAATATTTGTGGCCCCCGTTATAAAGATTCTTTAGATCAAGAGTGCAGACAACTTTAATTTATTTGTGCAATAGTTTTATGCAGTTGAACACGATTTACTTGTTTTAAATTCGTGTTAAAAACAAAATTAATCTGTGGCCTATAATTGTGTTCCAAGTTAGTCTTAAAGAATATAATTAAGCTATAAATATCACGTTAATTTATATTCAAAAGATTATAATATCTAAAAGGTTGATTTCATACAAATATATCAAATAAGTTTTATAGAAAAACAAATATAGGTTTATAAGAACAACGATATAAACCACATCTGATTTATGTATGACTCCGCAACCTAAGTCAAACAGTTCACGAATAACTTAACTAATACACAGTTCTATTCTACATTTATTTATAAAGATATAATCCATTCGTAAAGTCTGCGGTATCTTAAGATATAATGTATCTCTGTTTTAGTAGGCAGGATTCGATCATGTTGACTATAAGTTTCATTGTGTATGGTGTCTATTAGAAAAGTTTCTATGGATTTAAATGTTAGTGGAGAAGACACTAACACATTGTAAGTTTAACAATAAGTTTATGATAACTCGAAGTATCTTAAAATTTGCTTTCAAATTGTGACACAGAGTCTCGGTGCAACTTAGACAGGTTCATCCTATGCATGGAAAGACCTGATGGCGTCAAACCAAGCTCTATTCTACATTTCACGACCTCATTAGACATTAATTTAATTTTTTTTTTGTTTTCTTTTGTTGGGTAAACTTTATATTATTGAGAATGTCTACATTTCAGATTAACGTTTTAGTAATTTTTTTTGGGGAAGAATGGGTCATTTTATTGCCAACTATAAAAGGATTACATCAATGCTACGCAACTAATGTTGGAAAAGTACGTTAAAGTATTTTCTTACGTGCTCCAGACTTATATAGAACTTTTATGAGGCTGTTTAGGAGATTGATATGATGCTTGGAACACTTTGAACTTGAAATAGGTCACTTGGATCGATCTATGTTTAGACTGGATCGAACCAAGTGAAAGCTGTAATAAAGTTAAGTGTTCTGGAGGACTTCGATCGATCCATGTAAGGGACATTGATCGATTGATGTACGCATCGATCGATCGATGTCGTGTGCTGCAATACTGGAAGCTTTCGGTCCAACATAGATCGATCACGTCGATCGATCGATGTCACATCGATCGATCGATGTAAGGCCGAAGCATTCTGCCCGACTTCGATTGATCACATCGATCGATCGAAGTGACATCGATCGATTGATGTGCTATCAGACAGAACTTTTCACTTTGAATTGCATCTTTTGGTCCAAGGATCATCTATCTTCACCTATGAACGGTAAACAACGTCCATTGGAGGTTGAAACCAGGCTGAGACAAGTTTCAAATGTGGTCTTTAACACACCCCAAGGTCTATATATAGTAGATTTTGGTATCTTCAACATATACAACAAAATCTTGCAAAACTAAGACAAGTTCTTAGCATTCTTTCTTCTTCCTCTACAATCTCCTTATCAATCTCTTTAACATCAAGTTCAATCTTCTTCTCCTAGAGCAAAGGACAAGAAGAAATCCGTTATATCTTGGGAAGCATTAGTCTCGTTGTCTACCTTGCTCATTGGTAGAGGCTAAATTGCTTTAAGGACAGAATTATCTTGAACCTCGTCTCGGCTTTACTTTGATTATTGTCTCGCTTGTTTGCATCATTTTTCTAACAATCTTAAAGCAATTATGGCATCCAATCAAGCTCTTCCAGATATGTCGAAGATGGAGCCATTTGATGGCAAATTCTACAAGAGGTGGGCGGCCAAGGTGCTGTTCTTTCTCGAGATGCTTTCGGTTTCATATGTGCTCAAGATGGACAAACCGGATGATGAAACCGAATCACGCAAATATGAAGCAGATAACACTACTTGCAGAGGCCACATACTACACTTTCTGGCCAACTCTTTGTTTGACATTTATGTCAAATTCACTTCTGCAAAAGAGATTTGGTCAGCACTGGAGAACAAATATGGTGCTAAAGATGTGGGTAAGCGCAAGTATGTGGTGAGTAAATTCCTGAGGTTCCAGATGGTTAATCATGTTCCAATCAATGATCAAATCCATCAGTTCCACCAGTTGGTGGACAATCTGGAACATGAAGGAATTAAAATCGATGAAACATTCCAGGCGGCTGCGCTCTTGGAAAAACTTCCTCTTTCTTGGAGCAAATACAAGAAAAGAGGAAAGCATGACGACGCCAAGTTGTCTCTAGATGCGGTAATCAAACACATAAAGAACAACAGGTTGGAGGATGAATCACACCGCGAGGATGGAGTCAAAGCCAACATTGTGGAGCACGCTGCAAAAAAATCCAAGTTCTACAACAACAACGGCGGCTACAGCAGTGGAAACAAAGGTAAGAAAGTTGCTTTGCAGGCCCAGAACAAGATGAAGGGAGTCTGCTGGGTGTGCGGGAAGCCGGGACACCGAGCAGTCAACTGCAGGAAAAGAAAGGGTCAGCCAAGCAACCATGCGAATATTGTGGAGGCCAAACCTTGTTGGTGACACGACGGAATGGGTGGTAGACACAGGTACTACCAGACATATTGCTACCAGTAAAGGCCTATTTTCTGAATACAAGGAAATATGCAGTGATGAGCAAGTTTTCTTGGGAGATGCACATAGTACCCAAGTCCTCGGAAAGGGTAAGGTGCTTCTCAAGTTAACCTCCGGGAAGACACTAGAGCTTAGGAATGTCTTGCATGTTCCTGCTATGCGTAGGAACTTGGTCTCCGGAGTGCTTCTGAACAAGGCAAACATTAAACTTGTTTTAGAGTCTGATAAACTAGTCATGTTTAGAAATGGTAGTTTGTTGGTAAAGGTTTTTGTAATGGGGGGCTTCTTGTACTTGACGCTATTTGTGTACATAATAATAAAGATGCATATAGTTCTGTTTACTTTGTTGAGTCTCTTGATGTGTGTCATGCTAGACTTGGACATGCAAACATAGGAGTAATAAGGAAACTCAAGAACATGAATGTGATTTCATATGATGATGACAACTTTAACAAATGTGAACATTGTGTTGATGCTAAACATCATAAGAAATCATTTAAGAAAGTTGATAGAGTCTCGTAGAAACTTGGTTTGATTCATAGTGACTTAGGTGATTTTAAAAATCACATGAGTAAAGGTGGTAAAAAGTATTATGTTACCTTTATCGATGACTACTCTAGACATACGAAAGTGTATTTGTTAAGTCATAAGGATGAAACCGAGTCCAAGTTCATAAGTTATAAGAATGAGGTTGAAAATCAATTAGATTTCAAGATCAAAAGGCTTAGAACTGATAGAGGTGGTGAATATAGCACATATTCTTTACAAAGATTTTGTGAAGAAAATGACATTATTCATGAAGTAACACCTCCGTATATGCCTCAGTCTAACGGAGTAGCCGAAAGGAAGAATAGAACATTAAAGAATATGATGAATGCCATGTTGGTTAGTTCAGGACTGCCGGACAACTTGTGGAGGGAGGCAATCTTGACTGCTTGTCATATATTAAATAGGTTACCTCATAAGAAGTTAGACAAAACTCCTTATGAGTTATGGAAAGGTTATGCTCCCAACTTGAATTATTTGAAAGTGTGGGAGTGTCTAGCCAAAGTTGATATTTCTGATTTTAAGAGAAGTAAAATCGGGTCTAACACAAGAGATTGTGTATTCATCGGGTATGCTCAAAATAGTGCAGCATATAGATTTATGACTATAGATAGTAGTTCTATATTGAAATCTAAGGATGCTGAATTCTTTGAGCATATATTCCCTATGAATAGACAATCTAATGTTGTCTCTAAATTTGAAGTAGGCGAGTCAAGTAAAACCTTAGTTGAACAAGAGGTTGATTTTCCTAGAAGAAGTAAGAGACAAAGAACAGAAAATTCATTTGAAAGTGACTTTATAACAACGTTTATTTTAGAAGATGATCCTAAAACTTATGGAGATGTGATTAGATCGATAGGTTCTAAGTTTTGAAGGGAAGCCATAGATAGTGAGCTTGAGTCTATACTAAGTAATAACACTTAGGAGTTGGTAGACTTGCCTAGAGGGTGTAAACCTATCAGTCTTTAGGAAGAAACTAAAGGCGGATGAAACAATTGATAAGTTTAAGGCTAGGCTCGTCGCAAAAGGATTCACACAACAAGAAGGTATAGATTTCTTTGATACTTACTCACCGGTTGCTAGAATCACTACTATTAGAGTATTAGTAGCATGTGCTTCCATTCACAAGCGTGTTGTTCACCAAATGGATGTGAAAACAACATTTTTAAATGGAGACTTAGAAGAGGAGATTTACATGAAACAACCGGAGGGTATGATAGTAAAAGGCCAAGAGCACAAAGTATGTAGGCTTAAGAAGTTCTTGTATGGTCTTAAGCAAGCACCTAAACAATGGCACGAGAAGTTTGATAACGCATTAGTGTCAAATGGTTATATAGTAAATGAAAGTGACCATTGTGTGTATAGTAAATTTAATGATTGTGATAGTGTCAGTATTTGTCTTTATGTTGATGATATATTAATATTTGGAACCAACATAAATGTTGTTAATGATACAAAGTCATTTTTATCTTCTGTGTTTGATATGAAAGATATGTGGAAGGCGGACTTAATACTTGGTCTTAAGTTAGTAGAAAAATGTGGGGGTTGTTTACTTTCTCAAGAACATTATGTAGAGAAAATGTTGAGAAAGTTTAATTACTATGATGTAAAACCAGTTAGTACACCTTATGATTCGCATGTGACATTGACTAAAAATAAGTTTCAAAGTGTGTCACAATGTGAATATGCTAGGATTATTGGTAGTATAATGCATTTGATGAATTGCACTAGGCCCGACATTGCATATTCTGTGAATAGACTTGCACGATACACTCACAATCCGAATGAGAGTCATTGGTGTGCATTAAGACTTTTATTGAAGTATCTTAAAGGAACAATGAATTTAGGACTCATGTTTACTGGAGCACCCGTTGTTTTAGAAGGTTATTGTGATGCCAATTGGGTGACTGATAATGATGAGATAAACTCCACTAGTGGATATGTATTTACATTGGGTGGTGGAGCTATTTCTTGGAAATCATGTAAGCAAACTTGTAGTACAAAATCTACTATGGAGTCTGAATTTATTGCTTTAGAGTTAGCAAGTACAGAAGCTGAGTGGTTAAGGAATTTACTTGTTGATATTCCTTTATGGTCTAAACTTATGCCTTCTATATCTATTCATTGTGATTCGCAGGCTGCAATCGCACGTGCAAGGAACAAAATATACAATGGGAAGAGCCGGCACATCCGTTTGAGGCATAACATTGTGCGTGACTTGAATAGTTCTGGGATGGTTAACTTGGAATATGTAAGAACCAAGTTTAACCTTACTGACCCGTTAACTAAAAGACTAAATAAAAAGTTAGTCTATGAAACATCGAGGGGGATGTGACTTATTCCATCTGTAGAGAGTTCTTCATGACGGGAACCCAACCCACTATTAGTAGAGATCCTACAAACGGGGTTCAATGTGGTAAAAACAAGTCATGAAAGAATTCTATGTTGCACTATCAATATGTTCCTCCCTGTGGTGTTGTTGTTGATGGTGCTCACTGTAAAGATTTAAGGGTGAGATTTTAAGAATTTCTTAATGATAATTCATAGCCATAATATATGGTGGTGTGAACAGTGCACACTTGATGAATTTCACCTATATAAGCTTGGAAGTAGTGCCGCTTCCTGTGAGAGCCTGGAAAACTATCTAGTGAGCTTATAAAACCCGAGATAGGTGCATAGCCGATATCGCACCAAAACCACGAACTTGAAGAAGTAGATAATGATATGTCTTCTTGGTGTTTATATAAACAATAGTGGAGTAAGATTCAAGACAAAGTTCATCTTACTTCCGTTTATATAACTCAAGTTGTACTACCGGCTATTCAAGACCACAAGTCATCGTATCCATTATGTGTCATTATCTTCGGTTGATAATGGAGAGGTTAGTTGTTTAACGTTCTGAAATTGTTTTATATAAGTTTGGATCATGTGAGAGATTGTTAGAAAAGTACGTTAAAGTATTTCTCTACGTGCTCCAAACTTATACAGAACTTTTATGAGGCTGTTTGGAAGATTGATATGATGTTTGGAACACTTTGAACTTGAAATAGGTCACTTAGATCGATCCATGTTTAGACTGGGTCGAACCAGGTGAAAGCTGGAATAAAGTTAAGTGTTCTGGAGGACTTTGATCGATCTATGTAAGGGACATCGATCGATCGATGTGGTGTGTTGTAATACTGGAAGCTTTCGGTCCAAGATAGATCGATCACGTCGATCGATCGATGTGATCGATCGATGTAAGGCCGAAGCATTCTGTCCGACTTCGATCGATCCCATCGATCGATCGAGACATCGATCGATTGATGTGATCGATCGATGTGCCAACGGACATAACTTTTCACTTTGAATTGCATCTTTTGGTCCAATGATCATCTTCCTTCACCTATGAACGGTAAACAACGGCCATTGGAGGTCGAAACCAGGTTGAGACAAGTTTCAAAAGTGGTCTTTAACGCACCCCAATGTCTATATATAGTAGATTTTGATATCTTCAACATATACAACAAAATCTTGCAAAACTAAGACAAGTTCTCAGCATTCTTTCTTCTTCCTCTACAATCTCCTTATCAATCTCTTCAACATCAAGTTCAATCTTCTTCTCCTAGAGCAAAGGACAAGAAGAAAGTCGTTATATCTTGGAAAGCATTAGTCTCGTTGTCTACCTTGCTCATTGGTAGAGGCTAAATTGCTTTAAGGACAGAGTTATCTTGAAACTCGTCTCGGCTTTACTTCGATTATTGTCTTGCTTGTTTGCATCATTTTCCTAACAACTAACTCGTTCGTATGTACAAACCTCGTGTAAATAACCATGTGACTATCGCCATGCTATACGAATGTAAGACAACGATCGGCACTAGGGCGTGTGGACATACATCTTCCGAGAGGCAGCCTACATGATTTGGTAGGTTAGGAATAGGAGTAGGCACGAAGTTCAATAGCCGAGTGCGCATAATGTCGTAAGCACTATCTATGATAGAGTTAGTATTTCAAACTTCAACCTTAAATGTTGAATCGTTTGATTTTCTATTTCAATACATGAACTTTTGTCCCATTTTGTTGACAACTTTTATAATGTTTTAGGACCAACTATGAAATAAATAGTGATATGATGACACTAATAATTTATATAATACTGCAGGACGTTGTGATTTAGCAATTACAATATATACAGTATCATTTGTTCTCATTATTTCTCAATCAAGTTGGAATTTCGCTAATAGGACAAACTACAACTTGTGGTGCAGATTTGACTAGGGCAGTCACAGACACCAGCGTGTGGCCCCTGACAAGGACCGCCTAAGGTTGAAGAATATCATCATCATCCGTATCCAGTATACCTTAACAACATCAAAAGCTATCGTTAGCGTCTAGGGAGGGTAAGTGGTAGGCAAACAATACCTCTGTCCCAAGGGATAGAGAGTCTGCTTCCAATGAGACCCTCGTCTTTATATGTACATGTATAAATGACATAATAATAGAGACATGATAATGAAGAATATCCCCAATTGACAATTCATTTATCAATATTTTAACATTTCCCTGAAAAAATTAACATTTAAAAAGAAAAAAATGACCTACTAGCATAATTTTTCACTATTTAATACATTTATTTCTTTTGTATTTGATAAATTTTTATAAATTTTTTGCCCATTAATCTAACGGTTAAAAAACCATATAGAGACCAGAGTCCATCATTATCTTTACTTATTTTGAAAAACAAAAAAGAAAAAGGGATGTAAATAACTGAATATTTGGATGCAAAATGTTATATTTTGACATCACAGTTTTCATTTCTAGGCCTTAAGGAATTTTGTTAATAATTTAAATCAGGTTAATCAATGGCTTCCTATGTGAGAAACATAAGATTTGATGGCTATAAAATATTTGAGCCAAACTCGTTCCAGTATAAAGAGTTGACAGCATCATCTAAACGCCTATATTGTAACTGTTAAAATTTGAACCGACAACTTTTTATGTAACATAGCATCCGAATAGTAAGGTAACTAGTTGTACACTTGCATTCGATTGATGGAAAATAAGGGGATGAGATCCTAGGAGGCTAAAAGTGATGCAGAATATGAGGCCTTCAATCACGCGTCGTCACGTGTATAAAAGCAAGGAGGTGCTGCAATTTTTTTTCTAAAAAAATGATATTGTACACGTGGCGACACGTGATTACAAGCCTCATTTCTAGCCTCATTTTTAGGCTCATAAGATCTCATCCGGAAAATAAGATATATTTAATCAACTGTTGGAAACTGTAAACATGTTACTTAGGCACGCGTGCCCAATAAAGTTGTTATGTATTTATTTTTGTAAAGGAAGTTTAATTGTTGGTACAAAGGTCCCACTGCGAAGGCACCCAGTGCTTGCCGAATCTTGGAACGACCTTCACTGGAAGAGGTTGCCCGATACCAAACATGGGCCAACCACTCAACAATGTGCAGACGGATATTTACAAACCGAGTCGAATTGAATACTACGTTTTCGAATTTGGATTTGTTTAGCTAAACGAACTGTTTGGTTGATTCGTTTAGCTAAACGAACTTTAAAATTGATTCGAGTTTGGCTCGATAACATTATAACTGTTTAAACGAGCCAAACAGTTTGGCTCGTTTAACTAAACGTACCCGATTACCTGTTCGAATTTGGCTCGTTTACAAATAATTACAGAACGAATACGAATCAAACACAAACCAAACTCGAACAGTTCGCGAACAGTTTGGTTCGTTCAACAGCCCATTGCACATTCAACTATTAAATTCCATTATTCAGAAAATAAAAAAAAAAAACCTATTAGATTTCCTTTATTTTCACAAGTCATAAAACAACATGAAGAAGTGCTAGTCGGCGCTTGAGAAACGCCTGAACAAGTGAGCTAGGTACCATTGTCTCCTTAGTCAAAATTATATGTGTGTGTGTGTGTATATATATATATATGTATATATATGTGTGTATATGTATACATATATGTGTGTATATATAGCATTATACACACACACACACACACACACACACATATATATATATATATATATATATATATATATATATATATATATATATATCATGTGTAGCATATATATATATATACAAGAGTTTGTGAAAAACCTTTAGGTCTACTGGTTGAGTAGCATATATCCCAACCTCGGTCGAATTCGATTCCCCTTCCCAATTTTTTTTTTTTTTTTTTTTTTTTTTAAAAAACAAGAGTGCACAAGAGTGCCGCCACTGAACTGATCGCATCTTCAGGCTATGAATTATAAGGCAGGGAGTTTTGGTCCTCCCAAAGTCTTTTACAGATGTTGTCCATAATGCTGTTGATATAATCAATTTTATATGTATTATTTATACACTCTACTATTTACATCGAGCAATATTTGGCTCAATCCACGCTTAAAAGTAATAATAACAATCAAATTAAATAATGAAAGTGTTCATGTGATTAAATGGAAAATATTAATTTTGTTAGCTAAATTAACTTCATTTTCTGAGTTTAACTGAGTTATCAATTAAATGATGTTAAAGTCTATGTTATTTAGCTAAATGTAATATTTATTTATTTTTAGTTGGACACTACACATTTCTTTTAATATTGCAGAAAAAATAGAACATCCTGCCCAGCAGGTGAAGCACGTGGTTCACGATGCCAAACATTGAAAAAAGGATAAGCTTTAGCTGTTGGGATCAGATAATATTGCTGAGATTTGACTACAGTTGAGGAAAATAAGGAGCTGGAGACTGACTGCAGTTGAGAAAAAAGAGGGATCTCTGTGCATTTTACGCCTATAAATGGCGTTGCAGAAGAAATGAAGAGCAAGCAGCTCTGGGATTGTTTCCCATCAGCACGCTTCCCAGGGCAACTTTTCCTGCCATTACCATTGCCATCAGCATCCGAAAAGAAGAAAGAAAAGAGAGGCAATTTTACACACAGCAACGCACGTTTTCCAAGGCCATTACATTTTCCTTCTCTCCATTTGATAATCCAGCCGAAATTTAGCCAAGAGAAAGGAAGTCAACTGCTTTTCCAGCAGGCGCGCCAGTAGTGCGTCAGGCGCGGTCTCCGAGGGCTGTGCTGGTGTAATTTCATACACGGTTTCTTTTTCTACTGTATTTTATGCACTTATACATGAATTTGATGGATAGTATGAATTTGAATTGTGGCTAAATTTCTATTTTCTTGACTAGTTTTTGTGACAGTTGAATTGTTTTGATGTTTAATGTATTAGTTTTCCCTCTTTGATTTATTTAATTTACTAGTTTATTATCCCAATCGTTAATTGTTGTTGGTGTGTTTATTACGTCAATAGATTAGCTACCTATTGACAGAACATATAATTAATTTCGAAGGACCGGGAGGTGAAGATTTTAATTACGACCGTGTCGACAACGAACCTGTAGTAAAACTGACTAGGGATAGATTCGGTTTCTACGGGTGAATAATTAGAAAATTCTAAGGAAATTAAATGCGACTCGATGGATTAAAATTTGCGTAGGGATACGGAGTTTGTCACACCGAGTTAGGTTTCTACGCCAAGGGATTGGGTAAAAATTAAAATAGGGAATTTCTTCCTTAGCGGTTTGGAATAGAAACTAGTTAATTATTTTGGGTTAAAGAGTGGATTACCCTTTAGAAAACGATTCAACTGAAACATAAACTAGTCAAGGAAATCTTCAAAGGGAAAAGTTAAGGTTTAGTATTTAGTTAGCAGTTAGTTTTTGTTTTCATCAAATTTTATTGATTAGGTTTAAATTAAGGCAAAAAAATAATTTTGGTACTTAAAATTAGTCCTCGTGGGATCGACAACCCTCTTGCCTGCTACTCTACAATTGTACCTAGTGCACTTGCTAGTTAGAGGTTAAGAAATACACATCAAGTTTTTGGCGCCGTTGCCGGGGACTAGAGTTTAATATCATATAATTATTTATAGCCTTGAGATTAAGCTAAAATATTTTATATATAAATAAAAAAATTAAAAGAAAAGGTTTCAGCAGACCTTTGCTTTTACGTTTTTGGAAACACATTTACTGTTTTATATAAATATTATATAGTTTATTTTTTTCCGTTGTTTTTTTTTCTCTGTTTATGTTTGTTTCGTTTTTCATTATTATTTCTTTCCTCTCTCTGTTTTTCTTTATTCCCGTAATTCATTTGACCTTTTATTTAGTTTTAGTATACATGTTAGCATTTGTGTTATTTTTGTAATTAGTTAGTTTCGGTATTAGCTTTCCGTTTGAGTCATTTTTGTGAATAGTTTTAGGTTAGTTGTTTTATTATTTTCGTAAACTGTTTCGCTGTTTCGCTGATTTATTTTTATTTTCTGTTTTTTTTAATTATTTTGTTTTTATAGTTTATGACCCGTAGTTCCAACGAGCCTTTACTATACGATCCTAATATTGAGGGTACTGCTAAACATAATCGAAAAATAGTAAGGCAATCAAAAATTAACTCACAAAGAGTTAATATCCAAGAAATCCAAGAAGAATTAGAAATTGAACCAATCGAAATGGCCGAAAATAATCAAGAAGCCCAAAGATGCCTTAGAGATTATGCAACCCCTAGGGTAGAAGGAGCTGCCCCAGCCATACGTAGACCCACTATAGCTGCCAACAATTTTGAAATTAAACCAGCAGTAATACAAATGATCCAACAATCTGTACAATTCTATGGTTTATCAAGTGAAGATCCTAATGCCCATATTTCTAACTTCTTAGAAATATGTGACACCTTCAAACAAAATGGGGTAACTGATGATGCTATAAGGCTAAGACTCTTTCCATTTACCCTAAAAGATAAAGCAAAATCTTGGCTTAACTCTTTACCCTCCGGTTCTATCACAACATGGGACCAATTAGCTTCTGGGTTCTTAACCAAATATTTTCCACCATCTAAAACCATGAAATTTAGAAATGATATAACAAATTTTGTTCAAGATAGTGGAGAATCATTATATGAAGCTTGGGAAAGATTTAAAGATTATTTAAGACGGTGCCCACACCATGAAATACCAAAATGGATGCAAGTTCAAATCTTCTATAATGGTATGGAAAATGGAACTAGGGCAATGGTAGATGCAGCAAGTGGGGGTAGTATAATGAGAAAGCCACCCGATGATGCTTGGGATCTATTCGAGGAGATGGCTGCAACAGGATGTCAATGGCCAAATGAGAGAGGCAACCCTAGAAAAGGTTCCGTGTTAGAACTTGACACGAACTCCGCCATCTTGGCACAACTCTCTTTGATCAGTAAAAGTTTAGGCATTGGAGGAAAAATAACCTGTGAAAATTGTGGCGGTAATCATGTGTTAAGTCAATGTCCACAAAATCAAATAGCAAGCACAAGTGAAAATTTCTATCCGAATGAAGTAAATTTTGTAGGTCAAAATCAAAGGTTTAACAATCCTTATCCTAATACCTACAATAATGCATGGGGAAATAATGCAAATTCTTGGAATCGACCTCAAAATCTAGGGCATCCTCCTGGTTTTCCAACCACTCAAGAGAAGAAGATAAATGTTGAAGAAATCTTGGCAAAATTTATATCAAGCTCCAAAACAAGATTCCAAAATCAAGAAGCTTTGATAAGAAATCAAGAAACTTTAATCAAGAATCAAGAATCTTCAATCAAAAATTTGGAAAACCAAGTCGGTCAAATGGCAAATCTTTTATCAAATAGAATTCAAGGAAGTCTGCCAAGTAATACTGAGACGAATCCTAAAGAATTAAATGCTATAACTCTACTGAATAGAGACGAAACAATCAACGAAGCAAACTCTTTGACTGAAGATGGTGATCTGAAGACAAGTGAAAATAGCAGTGAACGGTCAATTTTTCTTGGTACTAAATCTGATGAAGATAAGGAAAAAGTAGAAGCTGAAGAATTTAGAAAGGACGACAATAACTGTCAATGCAACAATCGTAGAAAGCAAAATAAAGATCAAATGAGAATTCCACATGAATTTTCTACTAATCTTGAGCAAAAGAAACTTGACTGTGAATTTAAAAAATTTATTGAAAAGTTCAAGAAATTAAATGCTGATATTCCTTTTGAAGAAGCTTTAGAGAAAATGCCGAGTTATAAGAATTTTTGTAAAGAAATACTAGCAACCCAAGTGGAAAAGCAAGGTCTTGAAAAAGGTAACCATATAAATGAAAATATTCAAGATAAATTACCACCAAAGCAAAAAGATCCTAGATGTTTCTATATCCCTTGTTCAATTGGTAATTTTAATTTTGATGATGCCTTATGTGATCTTGGTGCTAGTGTTAATGTCATGCCTTACTCGGTATATGAAAAATTAAAATTGAAAGACTTAAAACCAACCAATTTCTCGGTACGTTTTCCTGATGGATCAACCAAATGTCTAAGAGGAATGGTTGAGGATGTTTTGGTTCGAATAGATAAATTCATTTTTCCTGCTGATTTTGTGGTGTTAGACATGGTTAATGATTCTAATTCAAAGATTCTTTTCGGAAGACCATTCTTAGCCACAACTAGGAGTGTTTTTGATATTCCGAATGGAGACATAATCCTAAGGGTAGGCAATGAACAAGTGAAGTTACATGTCTTGGAAGATTTAAAACACCCTACGAAGGATGATGATTACTGTTCTGTTAATACTATTTTTAAAGTCTCTTTTGAAGAAAGCACTCCTAGAAACGATAAATTTAGAGGCAGAGAAAATGAAATCATTTTTGAAAATAAATTACAAGAGGGTCAAAAAGTATTGTTAGACAAATCAATATCTTGTGTTATAAAGAAAATATGTCCCTCTGGAGACATTGAGGTGGAATTCGAGAAGGTTAAGAAAATCAGAGTGAATGGTAGTCGTCTAAAAAGATTGAATACTGAAGCTTCTCGATTATCAGATAAGAAGATAATTCGCTTGTATGATCCACCATGAAAAGAAACTTCGGGAAGTCTAGCTGTAGACTATAAATTCAGAACTACTTTGTTGCCTTGTCATTTTTATTATTTTTGATATGTTGTTGTGTCAGTGTCAAAAGTTTGCAAGTTTTTTTTCATTGAAATACATTCAGAGGCTGTTGAGCAATGAATGTTTCAATTTTTTTCTTGCAAGCTTTAATCATGATTATTGTTTTAGAGTCATATTTTTTTCCGTGTTATGCGCTTTTGTTGTGGTTTTGTTTCGTAGGAATAAAGATTGTGAGACCGTTGAAAAAGAAGTTGGCCTAAGGTGGTTTGCATATGGCGTGTATGTGGCTTAGTGCAATATTGAAAGATGACGTTGCATCAAATCAGCTAAGTTTCTTGCCCCTATACTTCTTATTCTTTCATTTTCTTAACATTGAGGATAATGTTAATGTCTAAGTGGAGGGTGGGGACGTAGACTTATGGATGCTTGTTTTTTAGAGCTGATTTTTGATGTATTTGAAAAGAAAAATGCTTAAATGTACGGTATTTTTAAAATTTTTGATCTTCTATGAATATGTGGATGAGATTATTTTGCATATGTAGTTACATAATACATGAGAAATACCTTTGGAATAATGGATTGATTCGATGTTGAATATATTTTATTCCATGTAATTTGAGACATTTTGAGCACGTATAGCCATGATCTTGTGATTTGTGGATGATAGTGAAGAATTATGCTTATCGTGTATCTTGTGTCATTCTAGAACTTACTTCATTACTTCTCGAGACGAAATTTATAGATGATTTCAAGTTGACTTAGAGATGACAGTCATAGGCGTTCTTTGGACCGTTTGAGCCTTTCTAGCCATCCCTATGATCATTTTATCCCTAGTACCCTTTTTGAGCCTGATTATTAAGAATGGTGAGACCCCATTCGATTTTCTTTGTTGTTAAACCTCATTAACTTTCCATTTTAGCCTACTTGATAAAAAATGTATATCCTTATATGTCCTTATTTAAGAGAGCTTATATGGCATTATCATTACGTTTGGGATAAATATAGTGGGTTATGATGATGAGATGAGGTTGAAAGGGTGCACAAATATATCGTTACAAGAGATTGGTGATGAAAAAGAAGAAAAGTTCAAAGAATGAGAAAAAATCGGCCAAAAAAAAGGAAAAAAAAACAATTATATGGCCGATGATATAAAAAGCATGAAATTGATTATAGTGATTTGTTCTCACGAAATGGAGAGAATTTTTAAATGGTGAAAAGACGAGTTTGTTGCATGTGCATGCCATTTTGTTGCGAGCTCTCTTAGATTTTTTCTTTGAATTCCTTATCCTTCGTGAAACCAAGTCCCTAGCCTAACATTACAAGCTTAAAAGTCCTACTTGATCTTCGTTGACTTGAATCATCTACATTAGTGGAGAGCGAGTAAGAAAAGTAAGTCTATGGGATGTTCATAAGTCATAATTTGCATAATTTCAACTGATTGTCAACGGAAAGCTCGAGATTCGTTATTTACACACACACCTCGATTACATGGGATAAATATAGTTAATATTTGAATTGTAAAGTTATTCAATTGGTTACTTCGATTGTACTTTGTGACTACTTATGTGAAATCATTGCTGACGCATATTCTTTAGAAGAAAGATTAAGCATATTTTCTTTAAAGTTACTTTATTTGCTCGAGGACGATCAAAGGCTAAGTGGAGGGTAGTTGATATAATCAATTTTATATATATTATTTATACACTCTACTATTTACATCGAGCAATATTTGGCTCAATCCACGCTTAAAAGTAATAATAACAATCAAATTAAATAATGAAAGTGTTCATGTGATTAAATGGAAAATATTAATTTTGTTAGCTAAATTAACTTCATTTTCTGAGTTTAACTGAGTTATCAATTAAATGATGTTAAAGTCTATGTTATTTAGCTAAATGTAATATTTATTTATTTTTAGTTGGACACTACACATTTCTTTTAATATTGCAGAAAAAATAGAACATCCTGCCCAGCAGGTGAACCACGTGGTTCACGATGCCAAACATTGAAAAAAGGATAAGCTTTAGCTGTTGGGATCAGATAATATTGCTGAGATTTGACTACAGTTGAGGAAAATAAGGAGCTGGAGACTGACTGCAGTTGAGAAAAAAGAGGGATCTCTGTGCATTTTACGCCTATAAATGGCGTTGCAGAAGAAATGAAGAGCAAGCAGCTCTGGGATTGTTTCCCACCAGCACGCTTCCCAGGGCAACTTTTCCTGCCATTACCATTGCCATCAGCATCCGAAAAGAAGAAAGAAAAGAGAGGCAATTTTACACACAGCAACGCACGTTTTCCAAGGCCATTACATTTTCCTTCTCTCCATTTGATAATCCAGCCGAAATTTAGCCAAGAGAAAGGAAGTCAACTGCTTTTCCAGCAGGCGCGCCAGTAGTGCGTCAGGCGCGGTCTCCGAGGGCTGTGCTGGTGTAATTTCATACACGGTTTCTTTTTCTACTGTATTTTATGCACTTATACATGAATTTGATGGATAGTATGAATTTGAATTGTGGCTAAATTTCTATTTTCTTGACTAGTTTTTGTGACAGTTGAATTGTTTTGATGTTTAATGTATTAGTTTTCCCTCTTTGATTTATTTAATTTACTAGTTTATTATCCCAATCGTTAATTGTTGTTGGTGTGTTTATTACGTCAATAGATTAGCTACCTATTGACAGAACATATAATTAATTTCGAAGGACCGGGAGGTGAAGATTTTAATTACGACCGTGTCGAAAACGAACCTGTAGTAAAACTGACTAGGGATAGATTCGGTTTCTACGGGTGAATAATTAGAAAATTCTAAGGAAATTAAATGCGACTCGATGGATTAAAATTTGCGTAGGGATACGAAGTTTGTCACACCGAGTTAGGTTTCTAAGCCAAGGGATTGGGTAAAAATTAAAATAGGGAATTTCTTCCTTAGCGGTTTGGAATAGAAACTAGTTAATTATTTTGGGTTAAAGAGTGGATTACCCTTTAGAAAACGATTCAACTGAAACATAAACTAGTCAAGGAAATCTTTAAAGGGAAAAGTTAAGGTTTAGTATTTAGTTAGCAGTTAGTTTTTATTTTCATCAAATTTTATTGATTAGGTTTAAATTAAGGCAAAAAAATAATTTTGGTACTTAAAATTAGTCCTCGTGGGATCGACAACCCTCTTGCTTGCTACTCTACAATTGTACCTAGTGCACTTGCTAGTTAGAGGTTAAGAAATACACATCAGCTGTGAAGGATGCCTTTCCATTAAAGGGCATCCGAAAACGCGAAGGAATATCATCAATTGTTTTCTCAGATGATGCAGAGGCAGTACCGGTAGAAAAATTCAAATATTCATTGGTTAGAACGTTTTGGAGGGTAGGCCTTCTATGACAGTAATTCGTAAAGTGTTTGATGGCATAGTATTTATTGGCACTCCTAATATTGGATTATTAGATGAATCGCATATTTTAATCAATTTTGACAAAGAAGATAGATTATCACCTATGTTTGTAACGCGTTCTATAGACTATAGCACGTTATGATGAATATTACGAAATAGACAGTAGCTTATGCTCCTAAGTATGATGCACCATTGTTCTAGTTTGGGTATCTTTTGCAGGTTTACATATTCATCTGCATGATCGAAGGGCTCTTCACGTTATTACACGTATGATTGGACAACCTGTTCCGAGTAGATTTGGGCATCCTGAATTTCATGAAACCTTGCGTAGAGTGGGTATGTGTGGAAGTAGATGTCACGCCTTCACGTCCTATGTTGGGAAATTGTAGCAAACAAGCAAGAAAGATGATCAAACAAAAGCCGAGACGAGTCTCAAGATGACTCTGTCCTTAAAGCAATTTAGTCTCTACCAACGAGCAAGGTAGACAACAAGACTAATGCTTCCCAAGATATAACGACTGTCTTCTTTTCCTTTGCTCTAGGAGAAGAAGAATGAACTGATGTAGAAGAGAAAGATAAAGGAGAAAGATAGAAGAAGAATGCTGAAATTTCTATAGATTTTTGCAAGAATGTTGTATATGTTGAAGATAGCAAGATCTCATATATATAGACCTTGGATTGTGTTAAAAACCATGTTTGAAACTCATTTCAGCAGTTTTTCTATCAGTTATGGTAGTTGTTTACCGTTCATAGGTGAAGGGAGATGATCCTTGGATCAAAAGTTGCAACCCAAAATGAAAGGTTCTGTCCGCTGGCACGTCGAACCCTCACGTCGATCGATCGACGTACGTCGATCTCTCACGTCGAACCCTCATTGAGAGATCGACGTCCTCAGATCAACGTAGATCTCTCACGTCGATCTCTCATGAGAGATCGACGTCCTCAGATCAACATAGAACTCTCACGTCGATCTCTCAATGAGAGATCGACGTCCTCTGATCAACATGGAACTCTCATTTATCGATCCACGTGAGAGTTCCACGTCCGACTGAAAGTTCCTAACATTGCAACCCATCACATCAATCTCCCAAACAACCTCATATACATTCTATATAAGTTTGGAGCACACGGAAAGGTACTTTAACGTACTTTTTCCAACAATCCCCCACATGATCCAAACTTATATAAAGACAACTTCCGAACGTTAAACAACTAACCTCTCCATTATCAATCGAAGATAATGACACATAACGGATACGATGACTTGTGGTCTTGAATCGCCGGTAGTACAACTTGAGTTATATAAACGGAAGTAAGATGAACTTCGTCTTGAATCTTACTCCACTATTGTCTATATGAACAACAAGAAGACATATCATTATCTACTTCTCCAAGTTCGCGGTTTTGGTGCGATATCGGCCATGCACCTATCTCAGGTTTCATAAGCTCTCTAGAGAGTTTTCCAGGCTCTCACAGGAAGCGGCACCACTTCCAAGCTTACATAGGTGAAATTCATCAAGTGTCCACTGTTCACACCACTAAACAATATGGCTATGAATTTTTCATTAAGAGATTCTTAAAATCTCACCCTCAAGTCATTACAGTGAGCACTATCAACAACAACACCATAGGGAGAGACACTTAGATAGCGCAACATAGAATTCTTTCATGACTTGTTCTTACCACATTGAACCCCGTTCGTAGGATCTCTACTAATAGTGGGTTGGGTTCCCATCATGAAGAATTCTCTACAGATGGAATAAGTCCCATCCCCCTCGATGTTTCGTAGACCAACTTCTTGTTTAGTCCTTTAGTTAAGGGGTCTGCAAGGTTAAACTTGGTTCTTACAAACTCCAAGTTTACCACCCCTGAACTAATCAACTCGCGCACAATGTTGTGCCTTAAACGGATGTGCCGGCTCTTCCCATTGTATATCTTGTTCCTTGCACGTGCAATCGCAGCCTGAGAATCACAATGAATAGATACAGAAGGCATAGGTTTAGACCATAAAGGAATATCAACAAGTAAATTCCTTAACCACTCGGCTTCTGTACTAACAAGTTCTAAGGCAATAAATTCAGACTCCATTGTAGACTTAGCACTACAAGTTTGTTTACATGATTTCCAACAAATAGCTCCACCACCCAATGTGAAAACATATCCACTAGTGGAGTTTATTTCATCATTATCGGTCACCCAATTAGCATCACAATAGCCTTCTAAAACAGCAGGTGACCCTGTAAACATGAGTCCTAAATTCATTGTTCCTTTAAGATACTTTAACAAACGTCTTAATGCACACCAATGACTCTCATTTGGGTTATGAGTGTATCGTGCAAGCCTATTCACAGAATATGCAATGTCAGGCCTAGTGCAGTTCATCAAGTACATTACACTACCAATTATCCTAGCATATTCACATTGAGATACACTATCACATTTGTTTTTAGTCAAAGTAACATGCGAGTCATAAGGCGTACTTACTGGCTTTACATCGTAGTGATTAAACTTTCTCAACATTTTCTCCACATAATGTTCTTGAGAAAGTAAATAACCCCCATATTTCTCTATTAACTTAAGACCAAGAATTAAGTCTGCCTTCCCCATGTCTTTCATATCAAACAAAGTAGATAACAATGATTTTGTATCATTAACAACTTTTATGTTGGTTCCAAATATCAACATATCATCAACATAAAGGCAAATAATGACATCATCACAATCATTAAACTTACTATACACACAACGGTCACTTTCATTTACTATATAGCCATTAGACACTAATGTGTTATCAAACTTCTCGTGCCATTGTTTAGGCGCTTGCTTAAGACCGTACAAAGACTTCTTAAGCCTACACACTTTGTGCTCCTGACCTTTGACTATCATACCCTCCGGTTGTTTCATATAGATCTCTTCTTCTAAGTCTCCATTTAAGAAAGCTGTTTTCACATCTATTTGGTGAATAACAAGCTTGTGAATGGAGGCAAGTGCTACCAGGACTCTAATCGTAGTGATCCTAGCAACCGGTGAGTAGGTGTCAAAGAAGTCAATTCCTTCTTGTTGTGTGAACCCTTTTGTGACAAGCCTAGCCTTAAACTTATCAATTGTTCCATCCGCCTTTAGTTTCTTCCTAAAGACCCACTTACAACTGATAGGTTTACACCTTCTAGGCAAGTCTACTAACTCTCAAGTATTATTACTTAGTATAGATTCAATTTCACTATCAATGGCTTCCTTCCAAAACTTAGAATCTATCGATCTAATCGCTTCTCTGTAAGTTTTGGGATCATCCTCTAAAATGAAGGCTGTTATGAAGTCACTTCCAAATGACTTCTCTGTTCTTTGTCTCTTACTTCGTCTAGGTTCATCAATCTCTTGTTCAACTACGGATTTACTTGACTCACCTGTCTCAAATTTAGACACATCAATAGATTGTTTGTTCATAGGAAATATATGCTCAAAAAATTCAGCATCTTTAGACTCCAAAATAGAACTATTGTCTAAAGTCATGAATCTATATGCTGCACTATTTTGAGCATACCCAATGAACACACAATCTCTTGTCTTAGACCCGATCTTACTTTTCTTAAAATCAGGAATCCCAACTTTGGCTAGACACCCCCACACTTTCAAGTAACTTAGGTTGGGAGCATAACCTTTCCACAACTCATAAGGAGTTTTATCTAACTTCTAATGAGGTAATCTGTTTAAAATATGACAAGCTGTCAAAATTGCCTCCCCCCACAAAATGTCCGGCAATCCTGAACTAACCAACACGGCATTCATCATATTTTTCAACGTTCTATTTTTCCTTTCGGCTACTCCATTTGACTGAGGTGTGTACGGGGGTGTGACTTCATGAATAATGCCATTCTCTTCACAAAACTTTTGTAAAGAGTCTGTACTATATTCACCACCTCTGTCTGTTCTAAGCCTTTTGATTTTTAAGTCTAGTTGATTCTCAACCTCGTGCTTATAACTTATGAACTTAGACTCGGCCTCATCCTTATGACTTAATAAATACACTTTTGTGTATCTAGAGTAATCGTCGATAAAAGTAACATAATACCTTTTACCACCTTTACTCATGTGATTCTTGAAATCACCTAAGTCACTATGGATTAGACCAAGTTTTTGTGAGACTCTATCAACTTTCTTAAAAGGTTTCTTATGATTTTTCGCTTCAACACAATGTTCACATTTGTTGAAGTTATCATCATCATAAGAAATCACATTCATATTCTTAAGTTTCTTTAATGCTCCTATATTTGCATGTCCTAATCTAGCATGCCACATATCAAGAGACTCAGCAGAATAAACAGAACTAGATGCATTTGTATTATCGCAGCAAGTAGCATCAAGAACAAGCAGCCCCCCGTTACAAAATCCCTTACCAATAAACTCTCCATTTCTAGACAAAACAAGTTTATCAGACTCTAAAACAAGTTTAATATTAGCCTTGTTCAGTAGCACTCCGAAGATCAAGTTCCTACGCATGGCAGGAACGTGCAGCACATTGCTTAACTCCAGTTTCTTCCCAGATGTCAACTTGAGAAGCACCTTACCCTTTCTGAGGACTTGGGTACTATGTGCATCTCCCAAGAAGACTAGTTCGTCACTGCCTATTTCCTTGTATTCAGAAAATAGGTCTTTACTGGTAGCAATGTGCCTGGTAGCACCCGTGTCTACCACCCATTCCGTAGTGCCACTAACAAGGTTTACCTCTGTTAAGACGACTGCTGCGATGATGTCGTCTGTTGCTCCTTTGGCCTCCACAAGGTTCGCCTGGTTGCTTGGTTGGCCCTTCCGTTTCCTACAGTTGACTGCTTGGTGTCCTGGTTTCCCACACACCCAGCATACTCCTTTCATCTTGAGTACATATGAAACTGAAAGCATTTCCAAGAAGAACAGCACTTTTGATGCCCATCTCTTGTAAAATCTGCCGTCAAACGGCTCCATCTTAGACATATCCGGCAAAGCTTGCTTGGATGCCATTGTAAATTGCTTTAAGATTGTTGGGAAATTGTAGCAAACAAGCAAGAAAGATTATCAAACAAAAGCCGAGACGAGTCTCAAGATGACTCTGTCCTTAAAGCAATTTAGTCTCTACCAACGAGCAAGGTAGACAACAAGACTAATGCTTCCCAAGATATAACGACTGTCTTCTTTTCCTTTGCTCTAGGAGAAGAAGAATGAACTTGATGTAGAAGAGAAAGATAAAGGAGAAAGATAGAAGAAGAATGCTGAAATTTCTATAGATTTTTGCAAGAATGTTGTATATGTTGAAGATAGCAAGATCTCATATATATAGACCTTGGATTGTGTTAAAAACCATGTTTGAAACTCATTTCAGCAGTTTTTCTATCAGTTATGGCAGTTGTTTACCGTTCATAGGTGAAGGGAGATGATCCTTGGATCAAAAGTTGCAACCCAAAATGAAAGGTTCTGTCCGCTGGCACGTCGAACCCTCACGTCGATCGATCGACGTACGTCGATCTCTCACGTCGAACCCTCATTGAGAGATCGACGTCCTCAGATCAACGTAGATCTCTCACGTCGATCTCTCATGAGAGATCGACGTCCTCAGATCAACATAGAACTCTCACGTCGATCTCTCAATGAGAGATCGACGTCCTCTGATCAACATGGAACTCTCATTTATCGATCCACGTGAGAGTTCCACGTCCGACTGAAAGTTCCTAACATTGCAACCCATCACATCGATCTCCCAAACAACCTCATATACATTCTATATAAGTTTGGAGCACACGGAAAGGTACTTTAACGTACTTTTTCCAACATCCTACATACAACGTGAGAAAAATACATTTATTAGGAATGTTGCTTAGGAAGATTTACCTAGATATAGCACACCCTACATAACATTTGGTCACCAAACCAACCAGTGTGGCATGATGCCTCAGACAGAGGACGTGCAAAAGAAATCAATGGTTCAGGCGCAGGAAGAGAGGCTCCAAACCGTGAAGAAAGCAATATGGAAACCTAAAGTGATGCAAATTGGCCTACCTGCCCAACGCTTGGTTGCCTCTACATTGTATTTACAAGTTGTCCCACCAGTGATCAGTCAAATGCCAGGGGTGGAACATGACATAGACCCTATTCCATTGCATGCTCAAGATGTCACTCAGTGAAAAGGCCATTAAGATAAAGTATACAGAAAGAAACAAAGACAAATGAGGTTGAACTATATATTTGTGTATTTAGTTGTCATGCTTGTATTGTGTGGCCTTATGGCCAAAAGTTTTATATATGGATATTTAAAAGGTAGGCTTCGGTCAAACCTATATTTTGTTATATGTTTGATGTATAATTTTTATAAGTATACAATATATAGTATATATTATATGTATATATTCTATGTGTGTGTGTGTGTGTGTGTGTGTGTGTATATATGTGTGTGTGTGTGTGTGTGTGTGAAGTGGTAAGTTGTGTGATTTACGCCGTAAGGGATATAGTTTTGTGGGCATGGGTGATGATATAATTTGATAAGGATATAAATTATATGTTATGAAATATGTGTGATTATATTTGATATGAATTTGGGGAAATTGCACTGATTTTTAAGGAATTTGATAGTGGAGTAAGTTGGAATTTTGCATGATTTGATGATAGAATAAGGTTGGAAATAGCATAAGGTGAATTATGGTGGTTGGTGGTGGCGCCAGTGGCGGCGCGTAGGCCACACACGCCAGGTAGGTGGCGGCGCATGCAGAGTGTGTTTTGGTACAGTATATTAGGCACGCATTGTACTTGTTGTCTATGGTATTAGATGTGAGAAAATATGGATGATGTGAAATTGTAGAGGGAGGCCAAGGGATAAGAAATGGTGCTGAGTGAAATTAGAGATTTAGGGAGTGGGGAGGAGGCTGGCCAATGGAGTGGGGGTGGAGGCAGGTACCGACAGGGTGGGCAGTGGGAGTCGAGGGTGTTAGGGGCGGGGTGAGGTGAAATGTGTAATGAATTTGGGGGAGAAGTGGGCCGAGGGAGGTATTCATATGTATATACGTGTATATACACATGTATGGGCATGAGCATATATATGTATATAGATACACGGGAGTAGTAGTATTTAGATATCGGAAATTGATGATTTGATAATTGACATATTTGTGTCGGAAATGGAAAATTGATATTTGGTATATTTGTGATTTGTAATATTTGAATGTTTGCGATTGATATTTGAAATTGATCGAAATTGGGATTGAGCTTGGAAAATATGCGATATTGGAATTGTTTTAGAAAAATCGAATATTTTGAAAATCGTTTTCAAAAATCGTGCATATTTTGAAGTTCACCCTTACAAAAGAAATGTATTGGTAAGCCGATTTGATCCCAATTATACAGAGTGCTGCAGACATAACGACCTAGTTTGGGATAGGGTGTCTGTAGCATATTTGACGCCCGAGCGTAACTACCTAGTCTGGGACAGGGTGCAAGGGCATATTGGCACTATAGACGTAACGACCTAGTCTGGGACAGGATGTCTATAGCACCGTCATTAGACGTAATGACCTAGTCTGGGACAGGATGCCTATGGCATATTTGATTATTGAGGGATCAATTTGTAAGTCTTACGGTATAAGTTACTTATAAGGAAAGTGTTATAGCCATCGAATCGAAACTATATTTGGATTCGACTATTGAAAATCGTATGGTATCATATCGTATCGCATATGCAATTTTATCGTATCGCATCGAAAATTAGAAATTTTGGGAATTTGAAATCGAGAAATTGAATTTTGACTTGCATCGCATCGATTTGGAAATTGCATCGTCGGATTTTGATTGTCTAACTATTGATTGACCTACGAGTGGATATTTGACTCTGTAACATCGTTGACTTGATTGTTGTGTTATCGTAAGGGTATAGTAGTAACTTTATTTGCGAAAGAGAGACTTGATATTTTCTATATTGTTATTTATTTAATTACACATGTTTCCGCGTGTCTGATCTATAGTGAGTACAAGAAGGCTACTTGTTGAGCGATGTTTTGTCGCTCATATTATACTTGGATGTCGTTTTGCAGAGAGACGGGGTTATGACTGGACGTTCGTACGGGACGAGCCTGAGTAGAGGTACTGATGTCTCCAGGGACTGCTAAGAAGATTATTTATGCATTTATTTTGAGACATTTGTATTATGAATTTGAAGTTTATGCTAGTGGACTAGAGTTATATTCTAGTTATGATTTGTATTACATTTGCCTAGTTTATTTCTTAATTATTATTGAGGATTTTTATTTTATGACTACCGCTGACATCGTTTTGTGTCACTTGTTGACGTGTACTTAATTGGTATCGACGCCTTGTATTTCTGTTAGTAGAATACGATGAATGAACTGTTTTGAATACTAAGACTCGGGACGGGTCGCAACATTATGTGACTGATTATTGAGTATGTTGGAGAATCTAAAAGTGATATTGTTTAATATGTTGAAGAATCTAAAAGTGAATTTCAATTTGAGACGGATTGAATATGATAAGAGTATGTGACTGATTATTTAAATTTAACTTGAGCTAATCATTTTATAACAAACGTGTATTAAGGTTAGAAAAGTTATTCTTTCATACCATCATCGTAGACCATCCTGGATTAGTAAAATAATTAAAATATACATAGCTATATGAACGTAGAGGATCTTGGATCCTAAAATAATTGAAAATGACACGATACTCCGTCGTCCCAAATATATCATTACCTCATAAAACAGGACTTGGAATCAAAGTTCTTGTAACAGCTTTGTAACTTCTATTTTAATTGATGCAAGAAGGAGAAAAAAGCTCTGACAAAAATGTATAATTAGAAACATAGTAAAAATATTGTATTAAATGATGTCATATAATATCTTAATTAATTTCTTTTGAGTGACAGAGCGTGACACAGATTGTCCAAGTTCTGAAACATTCAATGTGATTGCCGTTATTAACAGTTAGAAACGTGAGGGGAAAAAATCTAAAGGAAAACCATAGTTTTGTTTAGGAAGGAAAGAGCTCTTCTGAAACCATGTCCATATCCTGATGAGCTCTTTATGGAAACAAGTCCAACGTCAGTTACGTCACATACACCGCAGGCAGGAATGGGAATTGTGATGAAGTATTGGTTGGTTATGGTCAGCAAAACAATGAACAACACAGTCTCAATTCATCTTGGAGCAAAAAATTATACCCTGGTTTTAAGAGCTTCATGGTTTCAATCTTAAAGAGTATTGTGGAATATGTAAATCAGTAGCTCAATGGCCGTTTAGGTTGGAGATGTCATATACAAGGAGCCCACACAAAGTGTCCACTGCAAACTGGGTTTTTGGTTCAGACAACATTGAAACACACACAATGCGCGTGTTCCTCGAATCGAACTATATACCTATTAAAACAACTTCTAACTTAAGTACCAACTGAACTATACCCTGAGAGCCACAATAGCAATTCATCAATTCCACATGAAAATGATTTGCGTTAGATTCCCTCACCCCATATACGGCGATGCATTTACTGTGTAACACATGACAATACAATCATAATAAAATTAGTTATGGTGAGTGAGCGTATCATGTCTTAAATTGATATGCTGGTGGATGTGATGATTTTGTGGTTTTGCCAACTGATATTCTCGTAAACTAGGGGCGGTATCCATTCAGTTTGGATTATTTACAACTAACTTTTAAACTATACAAAAAGGTAAAATTAATTGGAGTGTTCTTTCTTCATAAATCAAATAATTTGTCTTCTCCATACTTGCGCACGGTTTTCTTAATGTTTTCTATATAAACTTGTACGGTAGTATTACTATTTGATGATATTCAATCATTACCTTGTGTAAGTCTGCTTCACTACAAATCTTATTAGTTTCTTGTACAAAATGTCTCTTTTACCAATTAAAATGTTACTAATTTGACGGTCAAATAATTACCAATTATACGAATACTTAATAAAAGGATAAAATTTTAAAAATTTTAGACTATTTATCAAGAGCTTCAAAACATTTTGACAAATTTTTTTTTTATCAACTCAATGTTTTAATTCAATATCGAAATGGTCCACTTGAGTGTTGACAAGTGTTATTCTAGCAAATATCACAAGCTTCCAGGGTATAGTGCAGTTGGTATTCGGATTGAGATTTGCTCTTAGTGGTCAAGAGTTCGATTTCAAGAATACGCACAGTATGGATGTTCCATTACTGCTAGCTCAAAGGTCTGATTTATATGTGACACCTCATATGGGTCACTGCTAATTACTCACACAAACTAAAAGACCATTGCTGCACTAGGACGGTGGAGCCTCCGGGACCGGAGATTTCGTCTTAGGCTCGGAGCAAATATCACAAACCTTAATTCCACTGCAGCCAGTCACAATCGCACGCGTTTCCCCTTATCCTAGTTAATTTTTGCCATCAAGAACAAAACATAATAACAGAAAACCCCAGCCCACCTATTCCAAATTTTCCAACTGGCCACCTTAGAATATCGAAGAATATCCTAAAAATGCGCCATCTCGCGCGCGAGGACAATTGCGTCATTCCATCATTATTGTCCCTGTGCCAGACATGTGCACACCTCAATTATCACATAATCCCAAAACAATTCAGTTACTTCATTCATGATCACGCCACGTAATACAACCTATCCCATCATCGACCGTCCGATCAATGCAGCGAAGGGCTAATTAAAAGACCATACTACCCTCGTCCTTCTATAAAATGATTCGCATGACAATAGTTTAGATGAATAAGAGAAAATACTTGCGAGAATAACAAAAAAAAAAAGCAAAAAGAAAAATATTGCTTAGTAATAGTAGGGAATGCATAGAGATGAGAAATGCCGCTCCGCTTCCTAACCACCACCTTCCTCTCGGCGGCGACGGCGGCGACTTCGATGGCAAGCCCCATGAATCCTTATTCGGCAGAACATGCCACCGCAAACACGTTGAAGACGGGTGAAAATTCATCCCCTTTCCTTAATCCCATTTCTCTTGCTTATTAACTCTTTTCAATTTTAATCCCTTTATCTCTCAAAATCCATATATCCATACATACATCAATTCATACATCTATGGCGGTCGAGGAGAAATGCGGAGTGCTACACGGAAAGTACGAGCTAGGGAGGCTATTAGGACACGGGACATTCGCTAAAGTATACCTAGCGAAGAATTTGCTATCAGGGAAAAGCTTAGCAATGAAAGTAGTGGGAAAAGAGAAGGTGATAAAAGTAGGCATGATGGAGCAAATCAAGCGAGAAATCTCCGTCATGAAGATGGTGAAACATCCTAATATAGTCGAATTGTACGAGGTACTGGCGAGTAAATCCAAGATTTATTTCGCCATGGAACTCGTTCGTGGCGGCGAACTCTTCGCCAAAATCGCCCGAGGCCGTCTCCGGGAAGACGTCGCCCGGAGCTATTTCAAGCAGTTAGTATCCGCAATTGATTTCTGCCACAGCCGGGGAGTTTATCATAGAGATCTAAAGCCTGAAAATCTGTTATTGGACGAAGAAGGGAAGTTAAAAGTAACCGATTTCGGGCTTAGTACTTTTTCCGATCATCTCCGTCAGGATGGTCTTTTACATACAACGTGTGGGACGCCGGCGTATGTTGCGCCTGAGGTGATAGGGAAAAAAGGATATATCGGAGCTAAAGCTGATATATGGTCTTGTGGGGTGATTTTATTTGTGCTTTTAGCCGGTTATTTACCTTTCCAAGATGAAAATCTTGTCAATATGTACCGTAAAATCTACCGGGGGGATTTCAAGTGCCCGCCGTGGTTTTCGCCGGAATCCCGGAAATTGATTACCAAGATGTTAGATCCAAATCCAAGCACAAGAATCACCACCTCAAAAATCATGGAATCTTCATGGTTCAAGAAAACAAAATTGTCCAAAAGTTTGAGTTGCATTCAATTTCAAGATGATGAAACTGAACTGTCTTCTTCTAAAGTGACAGAAAAGGAGACATTGAATGCGTTTCACATAATTTCTTTATCAGAAGGGTTCGATTTGTCGCCTTTATTTGAAGAAAAGAAGAGGGAAGAAAAAGAAGAGCTGCGATTTGCAACTACTAAACCAGCTAGCAGTGTGATTTCTACACTTGAAGAGGTAGCAAAGACTAAGAATTTCAGTATAAAGAAAAGCGATTGGAGTGTGAGATTACAGGGATCGGAGCTTGGAAGAAAAGGGAAGTTAGGGATTGATGCGGATATCTTTGCATTGGGGCCTTCGTTTTTGGTTGTCGAAGTGAAGAAATCGAGTGGAGATACTTTGGAGTATAATCAATTCTGCAGTAAAGAGCTTAGGCCTGCTCTGAAGGATATTGCTTGGACTTCTGGAACTGTGAATTCTACTCTAGCTTGAATGTTTGAGGGATTGAGGAGGGTGGGAATTTGGGAACTGGTTCTTGCTGAAGGATATGGTGAAATGCTGTTGTTTGAATTTGTTTTCGTGTTAATGAATTTTGAAATTACTGCAAATGTTTTTTTTCTTTTCATTTCTTGTAAAGAGCCGTTTTTACGATCAAATGATGTTGAATTTTGAATTGGTATCAAATGTTTGTTGAACTGTTATGTTACTGTAAGAGTTTTTGCTTTTTCTTTTTGTTGGAGCGGGTTTGTTTTGATTATTCGTTAGCTCTCCCAAAATGGAAGTCGCAAAAACTGGGATTTTAGTAATAGGTACCATCCCTCTTAGTGTTGAGTAGCCCAGGTAATCTCTTTAAGAAAGCAAGTCCCATCCAGTGAAATCAATGTCTCAAGGAAAGTTAGCTCTGTTTAGATCAAGACAGAGGAAGAACTGGTTGGCAATGAGTAAGAGAATGAATTCCTCGCCAAGTCAGTTGATGAGAAAGAGTCTGTTGTTGTGTCCACAGCGTTTTCAGAAGAGTCAATCATCGAGAGAGAAGTGGCAGGACTGAAAGTCACTCGACTGTAAGGAGAGGAGCGAAGCTTGGTAAGTGAGCAACCCCTATGTAGATGTAGACGCCAACTAAGTTATGTATCGTAGTTGTACCGATTTTTCTCTCCAAAAGGGATTGTTGAGCCAAGTTTGTGAAAATGGACCGAAAATGAAAGAAAAATTTATCTTTTAAATCACATACTTAAGTCAGTATCAGAACGCCTAGTCCAGAGACGATGAAGGTTGGACACCTCAGCTTCAAGCAGAAGTGGACCTAAAGCAACTGGTGTCCTAGTGAGATTAAATAATATTGATTGTGACGGAACGAACGGATAATACTTGTTGTTATTCAGGTAGATGCTTTTGTCCTTGTCCTCGTCAGTTATCATGATTTGACATATGGTTGTTTGTTTGTTTTACTACGGTGAGAGAAATTGTGGGGTACAATAGGGAATCAACATATTGAAGCACTGGAATAGATGTTACAACCGTTTTAAACATATATTTCCTCGTCTTGAGCACTTCAATTCGGTCCTCACCTCGGCTTAGACATTTTGGTTCGGCATTACTTTATTTTTAGATTTCTTCAACTTATCACCTCAACTCAACACTATTTCTATATCTGATCCTCACTTCGGTAAGGCATCTCGGCTCGACACTCTTTTTACCTTTGATTCTCACCTCGGTATGACACCTCAGCTCGGCACGGCACCTCTGTTAGTCATTTTGCTAATTACTCTTTTTACCTTTGATTCTCACCTCGGTATGACACCTCAGCTCGGCACGGCACCTCTGTTAGTCATTTTGCTAATTTCTGCAGACTTGTTCTTCAACGCATTCCAAGCTTAAGTTAACATTTATTTGTCTATTTTGCAACCTCAAGCATCCAAGTAGCTATGTTGGTGCTCCCATGCTCTACTTTGGAACCTCAAGCATGAGGGCACTTTTCCAGACCATTTGTTTAGGTACTGTATACTTCTTTATTTAGAATCTAAGGAACTATGTAGATGTTATGTAATTATCAAGAAACAAGAATATACAGCCGTTATGTATATTTGTTAATCTTCAAACTCATTTATTTTGCAACTAAGTTGTGAAGCTGGAATTTGTCAGCATGTGTTTTTATATTTTGTCTTTCTTGCACGAACTACTATCAGCATATTTGACAACTCACTTTTATGCCCATAAGGAGGCTTTAACCCAATCGGAACTTGTTCTATTGTACTTATGGTTATGCTTATTACCTACTAAATAAACAAGTATACAGTACCTCCATGAAAACTTTCACCCAAGAAAAAAAAAAGGACTAGAAACAGACTAACTTAAAGTATCCAGAACCTCTACACAAGCAATATGAGCTCTTCTTCTAATGTTCTATATCAAAATCTACACCTCCAAGCTACATAGAATAGCATCTCTGTGGATGTAAAAGAAACACTGCTGGGAGAGCCAGTAAAGGGCCAGGGAGATAGCCGGATTAGTCACTCGTTGCAGATACCAATGGGAAACCAAAAAATAAAAATAACAGCTAAACATTGATTTCATGAAATAAAATTGATTAGATGAATAAAGATACTAAAGTCTGTTAGATAAACTGAAAGAGTAACAAAACATCCAACAGGTAACAGAGATTTGTCTTCTCCTGCCTCAAAACAACATCATAGGTTAAAGTATCATACTCAAAAACTGAGCACAGCAAAAACGTTAAGGGTATCAGACTCCAAAACTGACAACAGCAAAAGCATAACAAAAAGAAGTCAAATCGCTTAAGCCAGCCAAGGAAAAAAGGTGTTCTTTTATGCGATTCGCACCCCAAAAAGCTTAAACCCGGCTGGGATCAGAGAGCCACTTGATTCCTTTTGCATCAATTCGCTCTCTTTGTCAAGGGTCTCCATCAAGTCATTTTCTTCCTGAAGGTTTTGAAGCAAATCTTTCTCTAGGATACTCAGTGGCTGGGCACTTTGGCACACGTCATGGTATTCCACATCAATCACAAATGCTGGTTTACTCTCCCTTGGACTACCTTTATGCTCACAACTGAAGAAAGTAACGGTGTCCTTCGCCCTCAGGTGTTTCGCCTTAACAAAAGCATTCCATCCTCGAGTGAAGACGAAGCTTTGGCTGCTCTTCCAATAACAGTAGCGAAATTTCCACTCTGTGTTGAATCTGTCATAACATATTACATCCAAGTCTCCTACCCCGTGGTTTGTGATCTCCTTTTGGTCCCCTGAACTTCCAGGAAAGTGCATTACTGCATATCTTTTCGGTATCACAAGCCGATTGAGTTTGCTAACGTCACTTGGAGTCAGCTCCTTGTGAAACAGTTTCTTGCAGAAGAATTCTTCACCAGTAGAGCTCAAGAGGTTCGGCTCCAGCCGGCATTGTTCCTTCAGATAGTCGACAAACTTGCATTCATAGGAACCATCTTTTATCATGCTCAAAACAGTTCCTGTGCTGAATTGGCTTTGGAAGCTTGGCTCCTGAATAGTTACGTTTGTCCAGGGAATGTTTCGGTGCAAATCTCTTCCGCGAACCTTGATTGCTGCACTATCATATGCCTTTGCAGCTTCCCTCTCGGATTTAAAAGTTCCCAACCAAATCCTCTGGTGGTTGGCATATATCTGGGCTCCCCAATTACCATTTTGTTGGAGCACCACGCCTTTGAAACTTGAGGAGGCAATGTTACCATTCAATTTCTGCCGCTTAACTGGCTGAATTACGGCGCTGCTACTGCTTGAATCAGAAACTTCAATAGTGTTTTTCTTTTTGTCAGCAACAGAGTTTTCGACTTTCACTTCCATGAAAACCTGCATGTACCATAATTCAAAATGTCGTTTATACAGAAGAACACAATTAAAGAACTCTTTGGACATCCTTTTTGATGGGTCCAGACAATTGGTTAGGCAGCACCATTTCTTGGAAATGCTTGGAAGGTTGGTGGCACACCTTTAACAAAGTTGGTGCAGCCATATGAATAGTAAATGGCACATGTTTTATTCACTTCTCTTGCCTATAAATTGGCAAGTAATCCTTCAAAGGAAGACACACCAAAAATCAAAGGAAGAAGCAATTTGAGAGCTTCTTGAGAGAGGAGTGAGTGAAAGAAAATAGAGAGAGGAAAAGAGAGTTGTGAGATTATACCAATCCGGTATAAGAAAATATTGAGTGTTTCAATTCTCTTGTATTTCTCAAGTTTAAGTCTAAACTTGAGTTGTCTCTTGTATTCCCATTATTTCGAATAGTGGAAGTTGTTCTCACTGCCCGTGGTTTTTTCCCTCCACAGAGAGAGGGTTTCCACGTAAATCTTGGTGTCTCTATTTCACTTTTACTGGTATTTATCTCGCTGTCATACTCGAAGATTCTAGTGAGTAGTAAATAACTATTCACGGTTTTATTCCGCTTAGAACCGGATCGTTATTCCCAACAAGTGGTATCAGAGCCAGGTTATTCGGTTCTTGATTTTCTTGATATGACAGAGATGAAATTCAATGTGGCAAAATTCAACGGAGATGATGGATTTTCCACATGGCAGAAAAGGATGAAGGATTACCTTATACAACAAGGTGTTCACAAAGTTCTTTATGGCAAAGAGAAAAAGCCAGAAGCCATGAAAGATGATGATTGGCAAGACATGGATGATAAAGCCGCAAGTGCAATCCGCTTGCACTTGTCCGACGAAGTCCTGAACAATGTAGACGGAAACGACTCAGCTAAGGAGATTTGGACAAAGCTAGAAAGCTTGTATATGTCCAAAACGATGACAAATAAATTGTATCTTAAGAAGCAGCTCTACACACTTCAAATGAGCGAAGGTACAAATTTTTTGTCTCATCTGAATGATTTCAATGGTATTATATCCCAAATGGCTAGTCTTGGTATTACTATAGAGGACGAGGATAAGGCGATCATGCTCTTGAGTTCACTTCCACCCTCATTCAATGGTTTAACGACCACTTTACTTCATGGTAAAGAAACAATCACATTGAAAGAGGTCACATCATCTTTGTTGCTGCATATTAAGATGATGCAACCAGAGAAGCAAGGACAGACTCTTCTTACACAAGAAAGAGGAAGGAGCCGAAATAGAAACTTCAACAGTCATGAAAAATCAAAAGATTATGACAAGTCCAGAGGTCGTTCCAAATCGAGAAGTGGAGTGAAGTGTTGGAACTGTGGTAAGAATGGCCACCTCAAAAGGAATTGCAGATCTTTGAAGCAAGACAAAGATCGAGGTCAAAAGCAGGTGGGAGATAACACAGCAGCAATAGCTTCAAGCAGTGACGAAGAGACAACATTGGTTTGTCACCAAAATGAATGTTGTCATATCTCAGACATAGACCTTGAATGGATCGTGGATACAGGTGCTTCATATCATTGTGCTGCTAGCAAGGAGTACTTCTCCACATACAAAGCTGGAGACTTTGGTGTGTTGAAGATGGGAAATAAAAGCACCTCACTGATCGAGGGAATGGGTGATATCACTGTGGAAACTTCACTTGGTTGCACATTTACATTACGAAATGTGCGACATGTTCCAGATATGAGATTCAATCTTTTATCTGCAAGTGCACTGGACAAGGAAGGTTTTGAGCATTTCTTTGGTAATGCGACATGGAAACTTACCAAAGGTTCTCTGGTGGTAGCAAAAGGGAAGCTATGTTGTAATTTGTACAAGACACACTTTAAGGTGTGTGAAAGTCAAATAAATGCAGTAGAAGACGGCGATTCCCCAAACGTGTGGCACAGACGTTTGGGACACATTGGGCAGAAAGGGATGCAGTTACTGGCAAAGCAATCGTTGATACCCTTAGACAAAGGTAAATCACTAGACCCATGTGATTACTGCTTATTTGGAAAACAACATCGTGTTTCTTTTCAGAAGAACTCCAAGATAAAAGAAAATAAATTGGAGTTGGTTCACTCTGACGTGTGTGGTCCCATTGAGGTAGAATCTCTAGGTGGAAACAAATACTTTGTTACTTTCATTGATGATTCTTCTAGAAAAACATGGATCTACTTGATAAGAAATAAAAGTCAAGTATTCCAATGTTTTCAAAAGTTTCATGCAATGGTGGAAAGAGAGACTGGAGAAAAGTTGAAATGCCTTCGCACTGACAATGGCGGCGAGTACATATCAATAGAATTTGAAGAGTACTGCACAAAACATGGTATAAGACATGAGAAGACAGTTCCTGGTACTCCACAGCATAACGGAGTTGCAGAACGGATGAATCGAACCATTGTAGAAAAAGTGCGATGCATGCTCAAAATGGCTAAATTGTCTAAGTCATTTTGGGGGGAGGCTGTCAATACAGCGGTCTACTTGATCAACCGATCACCTTCGGTTCCACTAAACTTTGATATTCCAGAAGCAGTATGGAGTGGAAGAGAGGTAAGCTACGCTCACCTAAAAGTATTTGGATGTAAAGCCTTCATGCATGTTCCAAAAGACAGGAGGTCAAAATTGGATGACAAAACTATTCCTTGTATCTTTGTGGGGTACGGAAATGAGGAATACGGCTTTAGGCTATGGGATCCAGAAAAGAAGAAAATCGTCAGAAGTAGAGATGTCGTGTTCCAAGAACACGAAATGTTCAACGATGCAGAAAAAATGTCTATTGCAGAAAATGTTACAGAGGTAACATTTGTTCCTTCATTGAACAATGACACAAATGGAGGAAATATAGAAGAAACTGAAACAAATGATGATTCTGGTGGTGTTGAGCAGGGGGAGCAAACCCCTGATTCTCTTGAATTGGAAAATGTGGATCTTCAACCGAGAAGGCCTGTCAGAGAACGTACACCTTCTACCAGGTATCCTAGTTCTCAATACATTCTTATAACAGATGACGGAGAACCAGAGAATTTTCAAGAAGTACAATCTCACAGAGATAAAGATTGTTGGACGAAAGCCATGCAAGAAGAGATGGATTCATTAAAAAAGAATCTCACTTATGATCTAGTTCAACTTCCAAAAGGAAAGAAAGCTCTGAAAAACAAATGGGTCTTCAAGTTAAAGAAAGACGGTGATAAGCTGCTAAAGTACAAAGCTCGATTGGTGGTGAAAGGTTTTGGTCAAAAGAAAGGTATCGACTTTGATGAAATCTTCTCACCAGTTGTTAAAATGAGTTCTATTCGACTTGTACTTGGTTTGGCAGCTAGCTTGAATTTAGAGCTAGAACAATTAGATGTAAAAACAGCTTTCTTACATGGTGATCTGGATGAGGAAATCTACATGGAACAACCAGAAGGCTTCTTAAGCAAAGGCAAGGAAGACATGGTCTGCAAGTTGAAAAAGAGTTTGTACGGATTGAAGCAAGCACCACGGCAATGGTACAAGAAGTTTGACTCATTCATGCTGAGTCAGAAATTCAAGAGAACAGTTGCTGATCCTTGTGTATATATTCAAAGGTACCCTGATGGTAAATTTATCATTCTTCTCTTGTATGTTGATGACATGCTGATTGTTGGAGAAGATGGAAACATGATCCAAATCTTAAAAAAGAGATTGTCAGAAACATTCGACATGAAAGATTTGGGTGTTGCAAAACGTATCTTGGGAATGGATATCATACGAGGTCGAGCAACAAGAAAGCTTTGGTTATCACAGGAGGGATATATTGAACGAGTGCTTCAACGGTTCAATATGAACAAAGCAAAGCCAGTTACAACTCCACTTGCTGATCATTTCAAGCTAAGCAAGAGAGATTGTCCTTCAACGGAGAAGGAAGAAGAAGAAATGTCATTGATTCCATATTCTTCTGCAGTAGGAAGCTTGATGTATGCTATGGTCTGCACCAGACCAGATATTGCTCATGCGGTAGGAGTAGTGAGCAGGTTTCTATCAAATCCAGGAAAGACGCATTGGGAAGCAGTGAAATGGATCTTTCGATATCTTAGAGGAACTTCAAAATTATGCTTAACTTTTGGAGGTTCCGGACCAACTCTTGATGGATACACAGATTCAGATATGGCTGGAGATCTAGATGGCAGAAAATCGACTTCTGGCTATCTGTTTACATTTGCAGGGGGAGCTATATCTTGGCAGTCGAAACTTCAAAAGTGTGTATCATTATCGACTACCGAAGCAGAATACATCGCAGCTACAGAAGCTGGTAAGGAGATGCTTTGGATGAAACGATTTTTACAGGAGTTGGGGTTTAAACAACAACAATACATAGTATACTGCGATAGTCAAAGTGCTATTGACTTGAGCAAAAATACGATGTATCATGCGAGAACCAAACATATTGATGTGCGATATCATTGGATTCGGGATGCCACTGAGGAGGAACAATTTCAAATCAAGAAGATCCACACAGACAATAATCCTGCTGATGTAATGACAAAAGTCATTACAAAAGAGAAGTTTAATTGGTGCGTCAGACAAGCTGGGATGGACTCTCCATGAGAGTCAGAGACTGCCTCTAGTCTGGAGGGGGAGATTTGATGGGTCCAGACAATTGGTTAGGCAGCACCATTTCTTGGAAATGCTTGGAAGGTTGGTGGCACACCTTTAACAAAGTTGGTGCAGCCATATGAATAGTAAATGGCACATGTTTTATTCACTTCTCTTGCCTATAAATTGGCAAGTAATCCTTCAAAGGAAGACACACCAAAAATCAAAGGAAGAAGCAATTTGAGAGCTTCTTGAGAGAGGAGTGAGTGAAAGAAAATAGAGAGAGGAAAAGAGAGTTGTGAGATTATACCAATCCGGTATAAGAAAATATTGAGTGTTTCAATTCTCTTGTATTTCTCAAGTTTAAGTCTAAACTTGAGTTGTCTCTTGTATTCCCATTATTTCGAATAGTGGAAGTTGTTCTCACTGCCCGTGGTTTTTTCCCTCCACAGAGAGAGGGTTTCCACGTAAATCTTGGTGTCTCTATTTCACTTTTACTGGTATTTATCTCGCTGTCATACTCGAAGATTCTAGTGAGTAGTAAATAACTATTCACGGTTTTATTCCGCTTAGAACCGGATCGTTATTCCCAACACTTTTCGCACAGGAATGTTTTAATGCAAACAAACCCCACAAACATATAATGTTTCGGGGAACAAGAAGTGCTTCTGCCATCAACGGGAGTGGATTTCTGCATATCTAGAGGACTACATAGTATATACCATCCAATCTTTATAAGGTCAGGAAAAAGACCAAATGGCTACAGGAAATTTGTAGAAAGCCAGTAGCTAAATACTACTGAAACGTCAATCAGAAATCTCAGAGTAGGAAAGGAAACTTAAAATGGTCTCAAAGCAAGAATCATAATAGTCTCTCCAAAAAAACAATAAATAAAAATAACAACAGTCAAGAGTAGCAATTGAAAGCAGACTATAATTAAATTATCTATTTTGGACAACCCTCTGCTTTGTAAAATCTGCAATTCTAATTGGGCTGACTTTATGTCTTATCCAAATTCAAGCTTTAATATTCTTGTATCTAAAGCAATTTTGTGAATTGAAATACATCAAATAGAAGTTACTAGACTGGAGAGAGCAGCAATTAACTATCCTACATCTGGTTCGAACTTTTGTATTAGTTTTTCGTAAATCTGGAGTTACAGAATCAGAAGGCAAGTAAAAAAAACAGTACGATTCTCTTCAGACGATGATCGACTTAACACCCTATACATTGGATCAAGACCAAAATACTTTTAATTTAGAAGCTTCAACCTTACAGGAAGAAGCACTACTATATAAGAGATATTCTGGTTGTAAATATAAGGCAGCAGACACCTATCTAATTACAGATATGTCAGGTATTGAGAAGATAACTTCTGTATACAGTGTACACAAATATCAACTTGTCAATCAGGCTTAATTCATAAACCTGGAGTTCATGCATGAATATGTGGTTCCAAGGTACATCAGATTTCCCATCAATAAATGACGGATCCAAAACATCTAAAAGCTGCAGAAAACATTAGGCTGTGGTATCCGTTATTCAAAAACCAAGACCATATTGCTACTTGGAGCAGTGCTGCTTAAACACTGATGATTTTCTAACAACATAGTTTCTTGTCTATAGTTGTCAAAAATGAAGATATATACTCCGATAAAACATGACTGCTGAAAAGCTTAAGAGTCCTTATGTAAGAAGGATAATATCTTTACCACCCTTGCTTCTTAATACACCTAGTATCCCTATCCCTCATTTCATGATCATTAACCAAAATCACAGAGACATGAACAAAAATTTGTCAAATAACTAGTGGCCAAATGCATCAGAGAACAATCCTTTTGCCTTTTCTAAATTTACTTTTACAAAGTTGGCTTAAACATATAACAAGCCACAGAATGAGCACACATTAACATCAGATGGCACCACAACTCCAACGGCAATTCCATTATTGGTTCCACGTCCACAAGAAGTTATTTCTTTTACATTACAAAGGTTTCTCTTGAAGTCATCTGTCATATTCTTCCTAGGACACCCTGATTCTACAGAGAAGCACCCTTCGGATGAGCACTAATTCTTAGAAGTTGCATAACCCTTCCAACTATAAAACTCCAAATCCTTCTAAATTAAATCACCAACCAGGCTGAAGATTGTGTGGAACCCATGGGAATAAATTCCAGCAACATTCAGTGATACCAAGAAAGAGGAAGATGGCTCAGATGGACTCCACTACCTGCAGGATGGATCAAAATAAACACTGAGGCAAGCAAAAAAAAAGGGAGGGATGGTGTTACTGCAACAGGCAGTGTCATTAGAGATGAGAACAGTGACTGGATCCAGGGCTTTACTGGCGAAACTGGCGTATCTTCTATCTTTACTGCACAGTTGAAGGCAACAAGGGAAGGGCTACAATTGGCTTGGAATAAAGGTGGAAAAAAATTACTAGTGGAATCTGACTGGGAGGCTGCTCTTATGGCTATCAACAATGGCTTATTGCTCACAGCCATGTGGTCCGAAATTGCAAAAACTTGCTAGCAAGAAATTGCAAAGTTTCAGTTGCATATCAACCTCGAGAAACTAATAGGGCTGCTGATGGCCTAGCTCATTCGAGGCATGGAGGTCACGCTGAAGAAATAACCTTGGATAAGCCATCTGACCAGATAAGCCAACTAGTTGGTGAGGACTACAGAGGAGTAGCTATGCTTAGATATTGAGGGGCTGGTTTCCCATTTGTAACAAAAAAAAAGTGTATGTCACTGTTGTACTCGGCTATGAATCAAAACTGATCATTTCCAAATTAGGTGTGACACAAGTATATTTTTCCCTTTCTCTTTTTTTTTTAGCAAAAGCAAACTAAAAATTGATGAGAGTCTATTTTAATGGATCTGATAGAGTGTGATAATAAACCTGATTGGTCCTATTAGGTTACTTAATGCTCCCTCCACCCCCAAAAAACGCGGTAACGTATATGTTAGGAATCACACAGCAAACTCATATCTATAAAAACCTCGCTTCAAAGAATCAGAAAAGTGGATAAAAAGAAGCATCACTTTTCTGACAGCCTTGATACCACAAGAGAAGCATACAAGACTGGAATAGATAGTCGAAACACATGGAAACTATTTACTCAGTGACAAAAAAAAAAAAACCTCTGTAAACCTTCTATCGGGAAAAAAGAAGCACACACCAGAAAAATCCAAGCAGGATTTGCAGCATCAAATATATATTCCTAATCAGGAATAACTATTATTGATTACTTGATCATAGAGAGATAAAATGTATCAATCACATAAACAAAGATTAGTCTTGTAACTACACCAATCCCAGACCTGCTACCACGAATGAAATCGAACACCACATGTGATCATAATCAATATCAAAACAAGCAAAAGCATGTGATCTTTATCTATTTCGAAACAAGTAAAAAGCGTAGAGATTAAGACATACGCTCATCCGCTGTGTGGTATATCCCAAAACCAACTTTGGACAAAAATTAGGGCAATGGCGTAAACATCGACAACGGACCTCAAACGAAAGGGCTAAACTTTGTTGACAGATTCGTTTATATAGAGGATTTACTATATGTGGTCCCAAACAACAATGCTATTGGTAAATAGTTAAGAAAGTACACAACTTAGTACCAATTTAAAATTAAAGGCCAGAAATATATTAGATCCTTCAAAGAAGTTAATCAACTTATCACTGGATATCAAACAAATAAAGCATCTGCAGACAAAAACTAAAATTTTGATGTAAAAGTGCTGCTTCTCCATAGATTTGTTGCATGCAAAAACGACAACTATAACCATTAATGATTGGTTTAGCTTACAATAACAACACCACCAAGTTCAAGTGAGTAGAAAAGACAAAAGATAAAATAATGAAATTCAAAAGAACAAATTCCAGCATTGTCTTAACATGAGCATGCAAGATACAGTACCTGGGAAATTGAAACCCTGGTTTGCCCCAACAAGAAGCAGCAAAAGAATGCCTATCAAGAAAAAACAGAACAGGTAAATAAGTAGAACTATTATCTATTTTATACAAAAATAGGGCTTGAATGAAACAGAAAAAAAAAGGTAACATAAATGCCAAGAAAAAGCAATAAGTTTTATTACCATACGAAGGAAATTTCCATCCTGCTGAGAACCCTTGATCTGTGACACGTTTTTGGTAGGTTACCATAAAGGTCCTCCTTTTGAAATATCAAATTAAAAGGGATGCAAGAAATTCAAAAATCACAGAAGATTTGATTTTCCTTCCAAATAGTTTCCAAAAATTAATCCGCATAATTACCCTTTCCTTTTTGGCGAAGCTACAACTCCGACTCCTAGCATCACAATGAGTACGGAAATTGACCTGATAATTGGAAGCAACGTTCCTAAAATTTCACCAAAATATCAGCAAGAATAAAGTTGACATCAATTTCGACCAGAAATTCAGGTAAAAGATAACATAATTCACATATAAACTAGCTGAAATGCGAAAACTCACGATTTGGAAAATTCTGCGAACACATAATTGATCTGGCCTCTTGTTCACAGGTGACTAAAACTGCTCTATATCCCGCAAAATCGATGGGAGTTTGATATTGATTAAGAAGAATAAATGATGAGTTTCTGGACTTGTTTCGTGGGATTATTACTACTACAACCTAAAAGCGGGAAAGATATAAACTTTGAACTTATTTTGCAAAAGTCATATTCACATTCGGATAGCTTTCACCGTCCCATCAATTTAGACCTTAAAAAATTAGTAGAGCAGGTAAATTTCACTTATCATTTTTTAGAGGGTTAATTACCTTTAACCCCCTTCAAGTATATCATAATCTCCCTTTGCTCCTCTAATGTTTTAAAATATGCCCTTAAGTACCTTCAAGTTTGGGTTAAAGTGGGAAATGGCATAAGAAATTGACACCTGGCAATGAAATCCCATTCAACGGTCATATTATCCTTCCCTCCATAATTATATACGAAATGGACTAATTTACCCTCCCCTACAAGGTCAGTTCTTTTCACCTCCATTCATATGCAAGATGCATCCTCCGCCGTCAAGCCCGCCGCCGTGCAGCTCTCGGCCTGCACCTGGGGGTGATTAGAGAAGTTCATATTCACCGTTTAAAGAAAAGAATGCTAAATGGATGCTGAAGAAGAGGAAGAGCAAGAATGCAGAAGTCAGAGCAAGAATGCAGAAGTCAATGAAAACGCAGTCGGAGCAGCGTAATTCAGCGGAGACTGAAGATAGCATGACTCCTTCTAGGGAAGAGACTAAAGAAACAGATGCCAAGCCTTCTTCTGATGCCTTGCCACAAGAAACAGCGATTAGCGAACCACAAGTAAGCAATAAGCCAACACAAAATCACCATAAAAGAACACATGATGATTTGGCAACAGCTAAAGAACGGTTTCTCACTATGAAGAAAGCAAAGGAACAGTGATCAGATGTTAAACTGGGCGGTGCTCCTGCAGTATGTTAGTGTAAATCTGTATTCTCTCCTTTAACTATAAGCGCAAGTAGATCAAATGGTACCCATCGTTCCAAAGGGAATGAATCTGAATTTACAAATTCTGCGGAAGAACCCAAAAGATGAGCATCTGCACCATCTCTCCATTTTCATTCCTCATCGCCTTCACAAATTGAACAATCCATATGGCATCTACAATTCAAGTCAAGTATATAGCTTATACATCATGATTACAACGGAGAAACGGCGGACGAGGGAGTAATAATATGTTTATGCCGTTAATTTTAAGTTGCTTCAGTAAGGGCAAATTTGCCATTTCAGATTCATGTCAATCTTATTGCCAAGTGTCAATTTTTTATGTCATTTCCCACTTTAACCCAAACTTGAAGGTACCTAAGGGTGTATTTTAAAACATTAGGGGAGCAAAGGGAGATTATGCTATATTTGAAGGGGGTTAAAGGTAATTAACCCTTTTTTAGACAAGAGACATAGGACTTGTCTCACCACAAAATCGTTTCAATACCCATATAACAGATGATAATATTTGAGTCGACCACCTAAATACAATATATCATCCAAATGACATCTGAATCACGCACTATGCGAACTCTGCAATTATCTGCTCAACACGATTACCCCATATTAGGGGTATTAAATGAACCAAATAGTTCACGAACGTTTAAATTTGATTCATATTTGATTCGAATTCGTTTGTTAATTTTACTTAAACGAGCCAAGTTTGAACACCTAATTAGATTCGTTTACTAAAACGAGCCGAACTGTTTGCAAACTGTTCAGCTCGTTTAAAGAATTATAGTGTGTTCGAGCCGGAGCCGATTAAATTTTGAAGCTCGTTACAGTAAACGAGCCAAACCGAATAGTTCGTTTAGCGAAACGAATACGAATTCGAAAACATAGTATTTGGTTCGACTTGGTTTGTTTACATCTCTACTCTATATCATATGAACATAGATGATGTAGATAATTTCTTTTTGTTGAATATTGATTTAAAAAAAATTGTTGATGAATCTTCAGAAGCTCATAAATAAAAAAGATGCAAATATAATTAAAGAAATACTAGTGTACAGAGTGTGATACACGCAGATAATCTTTTTATTAAATAAATAAATAAGTTAATTTGAGAACTGAAAAAGAAATATGCAATTATTATCTATGCCGATGATTAAATGTTTATTTCTTCGGTTTATCACCAAAAGTATAGTATAAGAATTAATAATAATCATTAATTAAAGCTGACACTTGCATTATATAGACATAATACATTAAAAATGTACACAAATAAGAATCATATTGCAAACCAAACAATTATGAAAAGGCAACATATTTGAACTACATACTACAAAAGAAAATATTTTGACTTTGTTATAATAGATTCTCCTTTAGTTGACTTCTTATTATTTGAAACAGAAATATTAAAAAGAACATGTTCAAAGAGATTAATATCTGTTTCATTTAAAGATTAGGAAAAATTACATTTAGACCCCCTGCAGTTTGGCTTAATTCCAAAAACATCCCTTCTCGTTTGGAATTATACATTTACCTCCCTTATAGTTTGGGTTAAAAACGCACCGGCCAATTTTCGGCAAAACCACAGGGGGTAAACATGCCAGAAATCAGCCAGTGTGTTTTTAAGTGAGATGCTTCATTATCCGAACCTATTGCAAGATCAACATCATCTTCCTCTTCTCGAAAATGGTCTTGATAAAATTGTTCAATTAAAGGATCATAATTGGGGAAGGAAGGATGGTCACTGGCTGGCAGTATCGCCAGTGGCACTGGCAATTTAATTTGAACTGATTGAATTTGGACTTCCGGAGCCACTTCAGAAGTTGGGTTCGTCTATTGAACCTGCTCTACACTCGCTTCTGAAATCTCCAAGGGCGGAGAAGATATGTATACTGCTCCCTCTCCAATGTTAGATTCATCGGTGTGAATAGATAGTGTAGCAGAGTAGGATGTATCCATCCGCTGCGCATCTTGCTGCTCCTGAACATCCAATGTTGGCGGCTCTAATAGTACGGGACATAAATCTGCAGTCAACCGAGAGAAAATCTGCAATGTAGACGTTTCCGTAGTATTCACAAGGTCCTGTGATTCCTTGGCAAGAATGGGTTGAGCTGTTGCCTCTTGTAGTTCTTCCCTGTCATCACCGTCCCCTGCCCCATCATCAACCAATTCCTGATGCTGTGTCTCCTCAGAACCTGCATGTAATTCTCCAGTCTGAACCAGATGCTGAATAGGAATAGAATCTCTAACAGGTTGGTCTTCAGCCTCTTTCTGAATATTTCCTTTAGGAATCAAAACCTCACTCTTTCCTGCATTCTTCAGCTGATGCGCTTGGGCATGAACCTTCCCTTCTCCATTTGAACCCACTGAATGGCCGAACCGACGGCATTTGCTGCAGTACCTAGGGAGATCTTCATATACAACTACTTGAAAGAAAGAATGCTCTCCACAATCTATAAATAGCTTAGATGGTAAATCCATGGTGACATCCATTTCAACACAAAATCACGCCACAGAGGGATGATGAAAACTTAGGGTAGCCGAGTCCATCTTTAATGGGGTACCAATCAACTTTGCAATCTCATATAATGTACGAGAGTCGTGGAGATGAATTGGAAGACCCTCAAGTGCCACCCACACCGGGACAATTGGGGTATCCAGACATGGATCAAAAGATGGAGTCCATTTCGTAACCTTCATATCGTATCCCTGGAAACGCCAGTGACGACGATAAAAGAATCGCATATAATCATCTTCGTTAACAAAGTTTAGCAGCACATGTCCCTCATCAAGGAGACCAATATTAACTGAACTTTTGAACCCAATTCTGTCAATCGAGGTGCGCAAGCCTGCCATAGATGAATATATATATATATATATATATATATATATATATATATATATACACACACACACATGCATATATGTATATACATGCATATATACATGTATATACATATATGCATATATAACTGAATCTAAATGAATGAAAAATAAAATTTGTCCTTTTTATATTAAAGACGTTAATGCGTATGTGTTTTATTAAGTGAATAGAACTTAATAGAAAATAAATAGTATATATATGTGTGTGCGTGTGTGTATATATATGCCAATAAAATTGAATAGAATTTAATGAAACATAAAATTTTTAACGTATGTGTTTTATTAAGTGAAAATAACTGAATAAAAAATAAATATTATATATATATATATGCATATAAAATTGAATAGAATTTAATGAAACATAAAATTTGTCTTTTTAGAGAAAGTTACACTTAGACTCCCTGTGGTTTATTTAATTCCAAAGACCTCCCCTCTCGTTTGAAATTATACATTTACCTCCCCTATGGTTTGGGTTAAAACCCACCGGCTGATTTCTGGCATGTTTACCCCCTGTGGTTTTGCCGGAAATTGGCCGGTGCATTTTTAACCCAAACTATAGGAGAGGTAGATGTATAATTCCAAAGGAGAGGGGATGTTTTTGGAATTAAGCCAAACCGCAGGAGGTTTAAGTGTAATTTTCCCTAAAAATTATTTTAGGGCATAAAAAATATTCTTCTGATGAATAGTATTGCCTGTCGTGCAATGAGAACCAAATTTTCAATTTAGACAAAATAAATGTAGAACGTAAATAGAGTTAAGGACGTATTCTTTTTTGACTTTGGAATATGATGAAATAAAACATAATTTACTAAATTGGATGCAGTTCTTATATTGTGAAGTAACAGTTGATCGACATAGTTTGATGCAATTTTCATTATGGGTCATCGAAAAACGACATCTGTGTGTTTCTAAGGCCATCTCCAACCCAAAACCTAAAATTCTACCCAAAACACCATTATTTGGGTTTGCTACAGTGAATTCTGCTCCAACCCAAAACACCAAATTCTGCACCAAATAAGAATATTCCTTAAAGGTTCTTCCACTATTCTATATCTAATCCATTATTAATACATTTTATACAAAGTGTTTAATTAATTTGTTGAATAATTTAATAATTTATTTATATTTCATTATTTAATAATTATTAATTTTATTTATATAGTTTATGTTTTTTATGTTATGTAATATCTTTGCGTTTAAAATAAAGTTTAATATAAACATTATTAATTAAAGTGTGTATAACAAAAAAACAAAGTGTGTTTAATGTAGCTATTATTGCATAAACAAATATATTAAAAACATGAAATTGTTAAACAACATATGAAATACTAGGAATTAAGTTCAAGACCCCTGGAATTAGTACATTCCTCCCATAAATGCTCTATCAATGCATTGCTTATATTCAATCTGAACAACCACGAATATTGGCAAAAGGGGTATATTTCCACAACCACCACTCCTCCCTCAAATCAGTTTGCCAACTATTTCAACAATCTTGGTGGAGATGGAGATAATCTCCCGGATTATTGAAAAATCTTTATGGAGTTGAAGATTTTCGAATAAGAGAATTGTTGTTGCTTTAATTTATATGTATGTTGTATTAGTTTTTTATAATCTTCTTGTTAATTTAGTTTTTTTATTTTGAAATATTCTATGTAATGTGTAATATATTTCATCCTATGTTTGTAACGTACTTTGTTTAATTAATATTATTGCATATTTAATTATTGTTGTTGCATATTTTATATTTATTTAATTTAAAATAAATATATTTTAACTTATAAATATAAAACATTTTTAATTATTTATTAATTTTGGGTTTGAATATTAAAGAAAATAAAAAAATGTTGAATAGTGTTTTTGGGTGATGAATAGTGAAACACAAAAATGGTGTATGAATAGTGAAAAACCCAAAAATATGGAAGAATTTGGGTATGGTTTGGAGCAAGTTTTACCCAAAAACTAGTGTTTTGGGTGGGATTTAGGTATGTGTTGGAGATGCCCTAACACATGTGTATGTTTGCATATATCTGACCTTCCATACTCTGCCAATAGAAGAAGCATCTAAAGCAATGGGGTAATGTTGTTGTTGTAAATGTAGAATGTAAATATTCACTTGATTAAATTATCCAATAGCTAATATAGGTGGATAACCCCTGAGTTTAGAAGAAGCCATTTATTGAATGATTGCAAAAAGAATTGTACAATCTTGATGCGCAAGTGTACTACTTTTTTGTTAAAAGAATTGTTAATAATATCAATCAATTCTTTAGATAAAATTAGGTATGGAGCTTATTGTATTAAAGAAAAAAAGGTATGGAGCTTATTGCACAATGTTTCAATTTGAATGTGTGATTTTCTATTTTTTTTTGTTCAGTCACTTTTATTGTTAGCTAAAGTAGGTCGATAAATAGAATTATTTTTCCACTTCACAAATATATCTGATTAATATTTTAAAAAGATAATAATAAAATTTTCAACCAAATCACTATCTCATTAGGCCCAGGTGGTTCTATGGATGAGTCATCCTCATACCACCATGAGTATATGCAGGAGGTGAAGGAAAGTCTATTTTTCAGGATATTTTAGAATATGTGGCCGCAAATAATTTTAAGGTGCCTAAGATAGAACCTAAGGTGGTACCTCAGACCCGATAGATCACTCCTTTCAATTTCAGAATGCTATGAATTCAAATAATATTTCTAATCCATGGAGGTGCAAAAATTTCCCTGCAGATTTGAGGGAAAAAGCTCATAGATGATTTCCAAAGTTGTTATCTAAGCCAATTTACTCTTTTAATCAATTGGCCAAAATGTTTAAAGTAGAAGAAATTGTGTCTTCTATACCTTTTATCAAAAACTTTCACATTTAATGTCCTCTAGAAACCTGAGGAGTCGATCCTTTAGTACATGCAATACTTCGCCAAATATTATCTCAAAGTTGGGGACTGCAAATATAGAGTAAGGTCACAACGTTCATGAAAGGGATGTGGTTAGGTAAGCTATTCTGCTAGCTGGTTGAGGAGAACTTTCAATCTTTGAGAGCTTGTTTGGAGAAATTCCATCGGTTTTTCCAAGGCGAAAAGACAAACGATTGAAAAGGAAAGCTGAGCAGGCTTATCGGAAACTAGGCCGATCTGAATCTAAAAGAAAGCCCACAAGGAGACAAGCGGGTGCATTTGACCATCCTGGGGGATGAGGAAACAAAGGGTTGCCACTTTTTGTCTCTAAAAAAAAAGATCTTGGCTGTCATAAAGAAAGATGGATTACAGGAGGAACCACAACTATTATAAGGGTCGAGGTCAAAAAGAAATCCTAAACTATACTGAAAATATCATAAAAATATTGGTCACGACAACAAAAATTGCAGGTAGTTGGTACGTGCAGTTGAACGCATCATTAAAAGAGGTCATCTGCAAAAATTATATGGCCTAAAGTCACGGTTGCACAAACGGTTAGACTTTCGCCGACCCGTTCCTGAAGGAAAATGCCAGAAAAATAAGCCTCGCTGGCAGGATGGTAATATTGATGACGAAGAAGCGGTCATCTATATAATTTATGGCAGACATGCTCTGTCGAGGTCAAGACCAGAGTCCAAGGATGCTGAAAGTTTATATAGATCATCCCACAGTAAAGTCATCACATGAATTAACATATAGGTCTGAAGACCTGATCCCCCTGGGATATGACAATGAAGGTTGGTGATAGAATTTTTATCAACCTTGCTCCAGTTAACACCGTAAAGGTGCATAGAGTTTATGTTGATACGGGCACCCAGCTAGCATCATCTACCATAATGTTTTCCAAGCATTTGGTTTGTAAGACAGTTTATTACATCTCGTGTTAACTCGTCTATTCATGTTTTCTAGGGCATCAATGCCGCCAGTAAGTATGGCTACGCTGTCAGTGACCTCTGTCAAACATCCAAGGTGTCGTGCCTTGTGGGTGGGTTTCATCGTTGACAAAGAGAGGTCAACGTACAACATTCTGCTTGGCAGGCCGACCATGATAGAATTGAAGGCAATCGTCTTTCCACTACACATCAACATAAAGTTTCCATCCTGAGCTTGGGCGACAATAGTTCATGAGGACTTGCAAACAGCACAGACCTTCTATGCAGTCGTGGTCAAAGAAAAACTATATGTACAGCAAATGAGCCTTGATGACAGTATACTTCCAACCTAAAAGAAACTAAAGTCAAACGACGTGGTCTAACACTTCATTCAGATCCAGAGAGGCCGGACAATGTAATTAAAACTAGAATTTGGATGCCAGCCACCTGCTGGCAAAAATTTTAAGACTACTAACTTATTAAAGGAAGGGTACTATAATCTTACATATAAATATTGCATCATTCTATTTTTTTTTTTTACTTAGAGAGGTGCTAACCGACTTTTTTTTTAGAAAAAAAGAATTGATTATTTTTACACTACGAATCAAAAGTGAGCTTCAAAGCAAACATTTTAAAAATTTAAAAACTAAGTAATGGAAATGGCTTGTCTTTTTGGCTTTATTAGTGGTGTGCACATGCTTCAAATTGTATGTCTATACTCCCAAGGGCTTTGTTTTGGCCGGTGAAGGCTCGTCCTGAAGTTTTTGCCTTTACCTCTTGCATCCATCATAAATTCATCACTTGTCCTGGAGAATATTCTTCAAACTTTTGACCCTCTTGACGGCCATGTAGGTGGCCCTCATTAGTGTGTGTAGCATCTGAAGCCGTTTCTTTCCTTTGTTTAACCAAGGCCCGAAAAACACCTATGTTTTGTGCAACGTATTGCATAGCTTCTATATGTTCTTCATATGTCATTCTGGATGTTCATCATGGTGCCGAACTCATTCGTTGAAGTCCTGCTCCAACAAACGGCTAGGCTCCATGGTTTTTGGACGGTGAGATGATTCTTCACCATCATATTGATTGGTTTTACCCATTTTAAGTGGTTTTATGTGGGTTTTGGTGAGGAAAATATAAGAAAAAGACATGGTAACGCCAAAACGATGAAGTTGGAATAACCCTTTGGATCGTACATTTGATCTTGGTATAAATGTAGGTATTTTAACAGCTTGATCCTGCACAAATGAACAACGTTAGAGGCTCTAGAGTTGTTACTATGGAAAAATCCCTCTAACGCTCAAGTTAGTTGCGAGTATGTTCATGATTGGCAGTTAAGTATTTAGAGTTTAAGAGAAGATCTATCCCTTTTTGAAAATATTGTCCGCTTCAAGAAGAATATTTTTCTTTTATTCTGTTTGAATGTAAACAAGCCTTATGTTGGGCAATGTTTATTCCTTTTGTATGCGTTGGTTTGCCAATGCCTATTTACAACTATGGGGTGCTGCCATGTATTTTGTCTTGTTTGTGTATGGCTGCCAAGTGGCGCCACGTGCAGCCGATTCATGGCAAAACTGCTTACGTGGTGTGGGTTGCCTTAGCCGAGCCAAGGTGGCTTGTCTTGATTTTCTGGGTATTCACTATCGGGAATGACCTGGTGGTCCTGGCTAACCTGACACTTGTGGCCGACGTACAAGATTGTTGCCGAGGCGAAGGCTATGATTAGAGTGAGAATGAGGTCAAGGTGACTAGCCATGGGCATGACATAAGTGTGGTGGCAGCGTCGATGGAGTGTCATGTGTCCCTTAGACAACACCGATTTGATTGCGTATATGAGTCTGAATAGCTGACGTGAACCCTAAATGACCTATGTTTTGTGTTTTCAAAGGCTTGCTCGTTTTGTCCATCACATAGTATAATATGGATCTAGATCTTCAGAATAAATGGGTAACTAATCTGAGAAGTTAAAGAATATCTTCAATTCTTCATCGATAATCATAGAAAAATTCATTTTTTAATGGACATCAAAAACTTCTTTTGCTATTCGAACTCCATGACCGGAAGCTAATTGCAGAAGGGGAATAAAACTTCATTAATGTCCTCCGAAGTTTAATGTCAAAAGGCTTCTAGGGAGGATCGGGGAAGAAGGGACTCGGACGCACAGTGGCTGAAGGAAGGGAATGGCAGCGTGGGGTGGGGGGGGGGGGGTGAATTTCTGTAAAATGGGTTTGGGCGGAAAGAAGGATAGGGATGTATAATTGAAGAGTTTGAATAAAGACGTATTGTGTATTTCATATTCAGTAGGGCTCCTAATATACACATATGATACAACAACTAATGGGATAAGGAGAGCAAATATCTCAACCAATGCTATCTACAATCCCTCATATATCTCTAACTCCCTTGCAATATCTACAAACATTATTCTAACGTAAATATTATCTAATACTCCCCCTCAAGTTGGAACATGGATGTCAAGGAAGCCCAACTTGCGTATGTGGTGATGAAACCTGTCAGAACCCAAAGGTTTAGTGAGAACATCAGCAACTTGTGATTCGGAGGAAACCTTGCACGGAAGAATAGTGCGGGCCTGATAGTGATGGCGGACAAAATGACAATCAATTTCAATATGTTTGGTGCGCTCATGAAACACGGGGTTAGCAACAATATACAACGCAGCTTGATTATCACAATGTAATGGAATAGGAGTGTCGTGCGGAACACGCAAGTCATCAAGTAAACGACATAACCAAACAAGCTCACTAGTTGCATGAGCCATGGCACGATACTCAGCTTCTGCCAAAGAACGAGACACCACATGTTGCTTCTTGGATCGCCAAGAAACGAGAGAGGAGCCGAGAAACACAACATAACCAGTAGTTGAACGACGAGTCGTCGGACAACCAGCCCAATCAGCATCACAATAAGCCAATAAACGCAGAGAATTGGTAGCAGGAAAATATAAGCCTTGTCCTGGAGCATTCTTAAGATAGCGCAATAAGGAAAACATGGCATCAAGATGACACTTGCGAGGAGCATGCACAAATTGACTCAAGAGATTAACAGCATAACAAATATCAGGACGAGTGACTGTCAGATATAAAAGTCGGCCTATAATACGACGATAAAAGCTTGGATCAGAAAGCAAAGGAGCGTCAGATGTGAACCGAATTTTCTGGTCCATGGGCGTCCGTGTGGGTCGACAACCAAGGAGACCACATTCCTGCAGAATATCCAAAACATACTTGCTCTGATTGAGAACTAGACCAGATGGAGAACGGGCAACCTCAATACCCAAAAAATATTTAAGGGGACCCAGATTTTTGATCTTAAATTGATCATCCAAATACTGCTTCAAGGCCGTAATACAAGCGAAGTCATTACACGTAACAATAACATCATCAACGTATACTAAAACAGCAACAAATGAAGTAGACGAGGAATAAGGAAACAGAGATGGGTCGGCATTGGACTGACAATAACCAAGAGTAGTAAGAGCATGCGTAAATTTAGAGTACCAATTACGAGAAGCCTGTCGAAGACCATACAAGGACTTCTGCAATTTACAAACGCGCGGCTCCCCCTTACGAGCAAAACCCTGTGGAAGTTTCATGTAAACATCTTCGTCAAGATCACCATGAAGAAATGCATTATTAACGTCTAGTTGATGTATGTGCCACTGTTTGGTAACGGCAATAGCAAGAAGACAACGAACAGTAACCAATTTTGCGACTGGTGCATAAGTTTCATGAAAATCGACACCCTCAATTTGCGTATAACCGCGAGCAACTAAGCGAGCCTTATAACGTTCGATGGTACCGTCAGGATTATACTTAATCTTATAAACCCATTTCGAACTTATAGCACGTTGTCCCGAGGGTAAAGGAACAAGTGTCCACGTGCGATTGGCCTCCAAAGCGTCGATTTCACGTTGCATAGCATCACGCCAATGAGAATGTTGGACAGCCTGCCTAAAAGAAGTAGGCTCATCTGTAGCAGAGATGGCCGCAACAAATCCATGATGAGTTGAAGACAACCGTGAATATGAAAGAAAGTGAGATAAAGGGCGCAACGATGGCTGTAAGGAAGCTGGAAGAGTGACCTCATAATCCGCCAAACGTGGAGGTGGATGACGGGTTCGAGTGCTGCGGACAGAGGGGGGCGGGTGGAACAATCGGGGGGGAGGAACTGGGGGTGACGTGACTGGGGATGCAGGATGGGGAACAATAGCCGAAGGCTGGGCATCATCCCAGCAAGCGTCCGTGGAGTTGGGCACCAAAGAAGGGGTAGGAATGTAGGACGACAAACATGTAAAAGGAAAAATATGTTCTTCAAAACGGACATGCCGAGAGACATACACATGATTACGTAACAAATCATAAATTTTATAACCCTTTTGCACGGTAGGATACCCAAGAAAAACACCCGGAGTAGCACGAGGAGAAAATTTGTCACGGGGTCCACAAGCGTGATAACCATAGCATAAACAACCAAAGACACGTAAGTGGGAATAAGAAGGCGAATGACCAAGCAGTGTTTCATATGTAGATGTATTATCAAGAACAGACAAAGGCATACGATTAATAAGAAAAGTAGCGGTAAGGACACATTCACCCCAAAATTTGATTGGTAAACTAGCTTGGAAGCGAAGGGCTCTTGCTACCTCAAGAATATGCCGATGTTTACGCTCCACCACCCCATTTTGTTGTGGAGTATAAGGACATGATGTTTGAGAAACAATACCATGTGCAGAATAATAAGCAAGAAGGGCAGCACTAGTAAATTCCATACCATTGTCAGTACGAACGGTTTTAACAGAAGCATTAAACTGTGTACGAACCCAGTTAAAGAAATGCAGTAAATAACGATATGTTTCGGACTTGTAAGCCATCAAATAGACCCAAGTATAACGGCTACGATCATCAACGATTGTTAAAAAATAATAAGCACCAGACAAAGTAGATGTTTTGTAAGGACCCCAAATGTCACAATGAATAAGATCAAAATTATGAGCAGAAACACTTGTACTTAAAGGAAACGACAAGCGAGTTTGTTTTGCACGACAACAAGCATCACAGTGAACATTATTATGAGAACGTAAAGAACTAGCAGGAATGAAACGAAAACGAGACAAAGGCAGATGTCCTAAATGCCGATGCCAGAGAGTGGCGTCTTTATTCGGAACGGTTGTGAGCAGCGAAAAAGGGGCCGAAGAAGAAGAGGGCTCCAAGTAGTACAGACCATCGCGCAACCTACCCACTCCAATCAGCCTCCTCGAGGGCATTGCATGTATAACACAAACATCCAGCCAAAAAGTTACTACACAATTCAAGTCGCGAGACAACTGACTTGTGGATAAAAGATTAAACTTGAATTCAGGCACAACTAAAACATTCTTCAAGGTAAGACCATTGAGAAATGAAACAGAACCGATAGCAGTAACAGAAACAAGAAGTCCACTAGGAGTAGTAACCGTGCAGTCAAAAGGAGGCCGACGTGCGTCAGATAAGAAGGCCGAATCATAAGTAATGTGAGCACTCGCGCCACTGTCAAGAACCCAAACGGAAGGGGCAACCGAGGGCAGGGGAGGCTTACCCGGATCCAAAGGAGGCAAGGAGGCAGCGGGTGTGGCGAGAGGTACGGCCGAACTGGCACCATCTTTGAACTGCTCAAGAAGTTGAGTGACCTGGTGCTGCTGTGCTGTAGTTAAGCCAGCAAATGCAGAAGAGGAGCTATAGGGTTGGACCGCCCCAGTACCAGACGAGTCGACAGCTAAGGAGTGACCACGAGGTCTACGAGTACGCCAGTCTGAAGGAAAACCAATGAGATTATAACATTTTTCACGTAAATGACCAGGCTTACCACAATGAGTGCAGCGAGGACGATCCCCCTTGCTAGCAGGCGATGAAGACGGACGGCGCTGGGACGATGGTGCAGCCAGGGCCGCCGCCTCCAGTTGTGGGAGCAAGTTCCGAGCCACAGACCGCTGTTTTTCTTCTTGAGCCACCAAGGCATAAACGCGACTAATACTAGGTAAGGGGTCAATGCTAAGAACATGGGACCGAACAGTGTTGAATGTCTCATCAAGACCCATAAGAAAGTCAAAAACCATCTCCTTTTCACGTAATTTGTCGAGTGCTTTGGTCACCTCACAAGTGCACTTGCCACAATGACAAACAGGCAGTAACGCAAAAGAATGTAACTCACCCCAAGCAGCCTTGAGTCGGCCATAGTATGCAGATACTGTGCTGTGCTCTTGACGCATGCCAGCAATAGTGCGCCGGAGCTCATAGACGCGAGCATCTACGCCTTGAGAAAAACGCTCTTCCAAATCAAGCCAAACAGTGCGAGCAGTGTCGGCATGTGCCGCTGCCCCTTGAAGTTCTTTTGACAACAACGCATTAGATAACCAAGACAAAACAATGGCATTGCATTGTTGCCACTGTGCATGTTCACTGGACGACGAAGCCGGCGGTACAATGGTACCGTCAATGAAACCAGCCTTATTCTTGGACTTGAGGGCATTAAGAAAGGCTTTCTTCCACACAAAATAATTATCACCTTCATCACTCAGAGGCTGAGTGACAAACACAAGACCCGGATGGTCAGAAGGATGAAGATAGTAAGGAGATTTAGAATCGACAGTAGAAGACGATGATTGAACGGATGGCGAAGCAGTAGCCATGGATACGTCCAAAAGAATTTAGCAAAGAAAAGGAAAGTGACGTTGGAATGCAAAAGAGACCAGGCAAACACGATTGCCTCAAACTGACGAAACCAAAGGGAAACGATTAAACCAAAGCGTGTGATTGATTTTGCTCTGATACCATGAAGAGTTTGAATAAAGACGTATTGTGTATTTCATATTCAGTAGGGCTCCTAATATACACATATGATACAACAACTAATGGGATAAGGAGAACAAATATCTCAACCAATGCTATCTACAATCCCTCATATATCTCTAACTCCCTTGCAATATCTACAAACATTATCCTAACGTAAATATTATCTAATAATAATGGTGGAGGTGGTTGAAGATGAAGCAGGGTGGGGGAGGCTGAGGTGAGTTGAAAATGGTGTGTGAGGAAGATGGCGATTTGGGAGGATGCTAACGTGATTGGCGTCCAGAGTGATAAGGACGCTAATCAGACGATAATTAGGGATGTCCAACGAATCAATCCGTTTGCAAATGGTTCGAATTCAATTTGTGTTCGATTTGTATTCGTTCGATAATTGTCTGTAATATTCAAACTGCTGTTTGGGCTAGTTTACTGAAGCGAGCCGAACTGTTCGACATGTTTAAACAATTATAGTGTCATCGAGCCAAACTCGAACCAATTTTAAAGTTCGTTTAGCTAAACAAACCGAGTCAAACAATTCATTTAGCTAAAGAAATCCGAATTTGAAAACCTAGTATTCGGTTCGACTCGGTTAGTTAACACCTCTTATATAATTGCGTAATTTCTTTCACATTTGTACTTTTATATAATTCAGGAGTCAAATAAAACAAACTATTATAATTAACCACGTAAATCTACTCCAAGAGCAAGTAAAAATTTAATTGTGGTCATTGATCAACTACTGGTCCAATAAAATGATGATAAATAAGATTTATTTACATGCAAGCAAAGATGTGATTGGCCAAAACAAGGAGCCCATAAATTTTCTATACATTTCATTGGTCAATGACCATTGTAAAATTTGTAAAGAGCAAGTAAGATTACATCAGGAGGCTTGTCGAAATCAGATTCCTTCATCTAAGCCTTTTGCCCAAGATGTCATATTATGTGACTATCACGTTACAATTTCTTGAACTATGATACGTTTTACCAATGACATATAAAAGTAACGGAAAAATGGTATAACAAGACCATTATCATTATCAATAATGTTATATTCGAAACGTAAGCAACCATAAGTTCGTCCCAGGCAAACAGGGGAGCATGGTCCATGCTTCAAGAACTTTCATACTCCTTTTGTCTTAAAATTGGCACTATTTGGGTTCTTTTTTAAAAATATTATCACAATTTGTCTTGAATCTGGTTAATTACTCAAATCAAACTGTGACAATATTTTTGGATCGGTGAAAGTATTACATTACATTGAATAGAGATTATATACATGCCATACGATGTTAAAGAAAAACTATACTGTCAATAAAATGAGAAAATCCCCAAAAACTATCTTCGTTGTGTAGTATGTTTAATCTCTGTAATCTTCTTCCTATCATGTAACAGTTTGGGATTTACTTTTCAAGGAAAAAAGGAAAAGATTAGACAGAAGTTTTTTCTTTTGTCTTTTTCATTTTAAGGCAGAGGTTTAAGAAGGTGTAGACAAAATATAGGACACCGTAGAATATACTGATAGGATTTGATACTTGATACATTTTAGTTTGACTTTGCACCTTTTTTTTTTCTTTTTCTCTTTTTCTTTTTTTCTTTTTTTCTCTAGATCTTTGTCTTTCAATTACTTGTGCCTTTTCTTTTCTTTCTCCAGGTCTTTATTTATCAATTACTTGTGTTTTTTCCACTATTATGACTATTTTAATATCAGAAGTATTCTATTTATATTCAATAAAATCCATTCAATAGTATATGTTCCTATTATTGTGATATCTATGCAAGTACACATAGAGCCAGGAGTCTCACTGGAAACAAACTCAGATAGAGGTACTATTTGCATGACTCTCATCCTCTACAGACCCTAACGATAGCTTTTACTGTCATTGGTTTATGCTGAGTACGATTGTTGTTGTTGTTTACCCTTTTATATTTCAAGCCTTGGGAACTGGCGTATTTACGCCCTCTTAAAAATAATGTTATAAATATACAAATACGTAGTTTAAAAAATATCATTTAAAATTAAGTTATTAAAGTTTTTTATCTTTTAAAAAATGAACTTTGGCAAAACATTTTACTGAAGTATTCTGAAAACTACCTTAAATGATAGTTTTTAAAACACCTAAAAAGATTTTTAACTACATTTTTCTTGACTGAATAGAAAAACTGAAAATCCGTATTTAACGGGGTTGGACTACAAAGCTGTTATTAATCGTGGCTGACTGGACGGTCAATAGAAGAAATAGGCCCACCACCCTCCTCAACGCCTCTGTCGCCGGAACCCATTAACAGGTCGTTGCGGTTAAGATCCTGGCCGTGTCTTTTGAGATTCATATTACACGTGGCGGTGGAGATCTCGGTGGCTAAAGATAATGGCAATAGGCACAAGCCTTTCCCTTGGAGATATTGCATGGCGGAGCCCACGTCTTCTTCCATGAGCTTGGCTACCTGCTGCTCCGTCGCCGTCATGCTATCGTCGTTATCTGCCGGCGCCGTGTTCGTTCTGTTACTGCTCCGCGCATTCACTTTTATTGAGTCACCACCACCCTGCCGCCAAAGAAAATAAAACAATATGATTGCTTTTCTCGCACTTGCTTGTATGAGGAAAATTGAAAACGACTTGTTGATTAGATAATTTTGTTAATTACCGGATATTTGGCTGACTATACGCAGATTGCGGACAAAACCAAAGCCACAGAGGAAAAATAATAATATTATCAAGAAGAGGACGCGCTATTTCAAAGCCCCTACACACATTAATTCGAACTGGCATACTGCATGTGTGAAGAAAGGATACGTTTCCTCACTCATTTTCTCCCAATGAGATCTCCTCACCGCGCGGTGAGTCACCGCAATTCCCATCACGTGACACGTGACAGTAGGGAGGGATGGTGAAGCTGGATGAGAGTAACCCCTCTCTGCTGCCATGTGTCGCACGGTGACGCACGCGGTAAGGGGGATGTGGTGAGGAGATCTAAACCATTTTCTCAATGAGAAGTAAGGTTTGAATCTAAACGCTACATAATCCCTGTGTAGAAATACAAGGAAAGGAATGCGCTCCCACAATATTTAATACTAAAAAAATTTTCGGTGTACTAGACTTCTGTGGTTACGTATAATCCGGAGAGGGATTACATCACTTTACGATCTGATTTACAAATTATTGTTATACCCTTCAACACAATATTTGACACTAAACACAAATTTTGGGATGGCGTTAGTCTATGTAGTATTTGAATGGATAAAATACATAAAACAAAAAGAATGACGGTGAGGTGTTATGAGACAGCATAGCCGTAAAACACTAAAATATAAGTAGACAACACTAGCTTCTTGGAAATTGGTACAACCCCGTTACGGGATGGTTTCGTATATTTCTTAACGGATTCACATTTAGAGGACACCAATCACGAGTCGAAACATGTATAAACTGTTTAGCGGTTTAATTTTTTTTAAAAAAAACAGTTTGTACATGTGACGACGTGTAATTAAAGACCTCATATTTTGCTTTATTGTTGGCATCCCCAGAACCGTTTCTTAACAGTAAAATTGCTTAAACTAAATCATTATTAGTCACTATAAAATTCAGGATCGTTTTCTAATGTAATAATTCCGAAGTAGTTAACAGAAAATGGCTTCAGCAATAAATATGATTAATGGATATAAGTTAGAAATGAAGAGAAAAACACCTTGGAGAACATTTCACCTACAAGAGGAGCAGCAATGGCGGCAGAACCACCCAGTCTACTCATGCTTAGAACCTGCAGTCAAGTGAAAATAAAATAAAATAAAATAGTAGTAAAATAAGTAAGGCCTGCACATTTTATATCCAGTAACAATAATCAACGGAAATAATTCATTTTAAAGGTTTCAGTTTTTCTTCCGCGCTAGCTATACATGGTAACATATTTTTATGTTAAATTATTATTTTAAAGAAATATTAGAGAATGAAATCGAACTCGAGAACTTCGTATCAGAAAAATGCTCCTATCTAAATTTTTTTGTCATTTTATGTTAAGTCAAGTTTTATGTCAGTTAATGAGTAACTATTAAGCAATCATTAACAATAACACTGAAAATAATTGATATATGGCAGTGATAAATGTGTAAAGTAGAAGAGTCTATCCATATTATTAAGTATTATATTAATTAGTGACTAACTACTAAAATTTATTTATTGACCTTATATTGAATTATGTCAACTTTGCAGGCAATAAGAATAATTTTGATTTGGTAAATGTCGAAATGTATCAGACAAAAAAGTAATAATAAACACACAAACAAAACAAAACCAAAACCAACCACAACAATAATTAAACTAATCTAAAGAGGACGGTGGGGGGGGGGGGGGGGGGGGAAGAAGCAATATGAGAAAGATCACCTTGACTTGGAGCTGGAGAAATTTTACATAATCGATAATCTCTTCCAACATTGAAGCCTTGTCTGTCTGTGATTTACCAACCAAACAATTTAAAACTAATCAAATAAAAAGGAAACGAAATTCCATTATTTAAAGGGAAAAATTATGTTTTCAACATTATTTCACAATTGCTAATACTCCTAAGATTGTTTCCATTTTCAATAGAGTTAATTACACATTCTTCTTTGACTTTGGAATATGATAAAATAAAACAAAATAACTCACTAAATTGAATGCGCTTCTTATATTGTTAACTAACAGTTGATCGATACAACTTGACGCAATTTTCATTATGGGTCATCGGAAACAATCTCTGTGTGTTTTTAACGCATGAGTATAGTTGCGTACATCCGATCCTTTCATACCTCGTTATAGACGGGAGACTTTAATACAGTAGGGTAATATTGTTGTTGTTGTAATATCCATAAGATTATTACTGCAAAATAGTATCGAGATAACATTTTATATACACAGAGAGGGGAAAAACAAATGTATCAAGCATTATTTACTTCGAAAGAAATAATCATAAGGTGGAAAGTCATTAAATTGTATGTCATGAACGACTTCAATAAAAACTGTGAAATATAAATGTTTAATACAATACTATTTAATTTCTGGTATAAATACAATAGGTAAAAATCTACAAAATAAATGGCTGAAAACAGTAGGTGTTTCCACTGCCATTACAATAAAACAATGAAATTTGACATCTGCATACTTGGAAGAAAGTACTACCTTATTAGCATTAGGTACAAGCTCCTGCAACCCCTTCATTCTCTGCGCAATTCTCTCCCTTCGTAACTGTCATCAATCCTCTGTCACCACAGTGAAAAAATAAAAAATAAAAAGGTTAAAAAAGGAGCATACTCTTTCAGCAATGCTGTGAGGGTCAGTAGCTTGTCCTCTCCGAGCTCTGACCTTCTGCTGCGTTGGTTGCGCCGCCGTTCCTCCTCCTCGGGTACCAGTTGAACCACTAACCGCCGGCTGAGTCTTCGCCCCCAAATTTCGAGCTTCAACTGCTTCTTCCTATACAATTAGAATCAACATGTACATAACTAATACATCCATATTTAATGTTTATTATCCAAATCTAAGAAGAATATGTACGCTTAGCATATTAACTAAAAAACCTGACGCTGCTGAAAATGCTGAGGTTCATGAGAAGATTGACTAATCCATTCATTGTACAGTGATTGACCAGATATATCATTTGTCTGCCATTCACATAATTAGGTCATATAAGACTGAATTCTGAAATTAATTGACTAATATTCTCATCACTAAAATAGAATTTCAGAGATGAATTGCTTTTCAAAGGGAAAAAAATCATATTCAGTGATGAAAATAAACTGTTTGAGAAGTAAATTGGTCTCACGAAATTAGGGTAATCGTCAAGGGCGACGACTTGGTGATGATCATAGCCACTGTTCAAACTCAAGGGCAGGGGCAAAAGGCCGCCGGTGGGAGACCGGAGACAGTTTCCATTTCCGGCGAAGGAAGCAATCAACCGTTGCTGAAGCATCAAAGACATGGAGGTCTGTGACAACGGATCCCAGGGAGGTTGGGGTTTATCAGCTTCGGCGTAGATATCGGACCGCCATGAGGGGGAGGGGGAGGGGGAGGTGACGGAAGAAAGCATTTGTTGGAGGAACTCTTCGTGCAGAGGATCGAACATCTGAGATTGGTCGGTTATTGGTTTCATGTTGTTCGTTGGAAGCTTTAAAGGTTCACAAAGAAGAGGATGTGCAAGATATGCAGTGAAGGGGAAGAAGATACGAGCGAAAAAAGGGCTGCAATGGAGACGGAAGAAAGGGGAAGTTTTAAAGCTGGAAAGTTTGAAATCGGGTGTGAAATATGATACCTCCAATCACGAGACTTCACATGTACAAAAGGACGCATAGTTTATTTTTATCTTTTTTAAAAAAAGACTCTTTTGTACACGTGGCGTCGCGTGATTGGAAGCCTCATATTTTACCTCATATGAGACCTCCTCAGATCTCATCCGGAAAGAATATGGTTTGGATCCCCAACCAAATTCAATCACCCCACCTTCCGCCGCACGACACGTGACTGTATGGAGGATGGTGAGGCTAGATAAGAATCACTTGGAACTAACCTCACCACCCCGGTTTAGGGTTTAGGGTTTAGGGTGGGGAGTGGTGTGAGTAAATTTGGGATGAGGGGATCCCCTCTTGAAAGAATACTATATTCAACAACAACAACAATTACATGCAGTATATATCAAAAATAGCAAAAATTATTGTCAAAGTCTATAAAAGATAGGAGAAAGACAAACAATACCTCCGTCCTAAAGAAGATAGCTTGATTTCAATCCATCTCAATATGTAACTGCATAAATAACATAATAGTATTGGTATGATCTGGTATGGTGAAAGAATACTATATTCCATTTCTATTTTAGGGTTTAATGTGCCAAAGTTAAGATAATTCGTTTTCTTTTTCGTTCCACTCTCATAGTATATAGTATTCGTTTTAAGTAGTGTCAAAATTATGTTTATTTTTCGCAATTAAAATTTCAAATTATGTTTAATTTAGATTTGTCATTCTAACACTAAACATTGTTGGACCATGCACCTGCAATAAACACCACTAGAGGGGGGTGAATAGTGGTTAGCAGAAATTACACTACAACCCTTTGTTAAAATCCCCTTTGAAAATAGAATCTGAGACCACCTCAGATTCAGAACCCGTTTTTAAAAAATTCACAAATAAATGTACACAACTCCAAAAATCGTTAAAACTTTCCAGAATTGAACTTCAATGTGTTAGAAAGACTCTGTCCAAAAATCACATACAAATAAGATCGTTTGACCCTTCAAACAAATAAAAAGATTCAGATGGTCAAACAGGACAGAATTGGACAGAATGTTGCTGATTTTGCAAAACGTGTTTCTCTTTGAATACTCAACCAAAAAGGTTGATCTTTATATCAAAACACTCATTAGGATGTGTAGATGAAGTTTCCAAAAGGCTCTGACCTTAAACAATT